>CAUYPK010054653.1:0-166454 GCA_963574355.1 Loris lydekkerianus
AAAGTATCCCAGGAATGGAAGGAAAAGTATCCAATGTACTCAGCCCTACTATGAAGCTAAACTATAGCTTTCACATGAAGGCTATAACCCAACTATAGCACAAGACTATGGGGAAAGGACCAAGGAAGGGGAAGGGAGGGGGAGGTTTGGGTGGAGACAGGGTAATGGGTCAAGCCACATCTATGGTGCATATTTTTATCTATAATAAATAATAATAATAATAATAATAATAAAATAATTTAAAAAAAAAATACTAACATCCATCAGAAAAAAAAAAAAAAAAGCCACACAGGCGAAACTTACTAAATGCAGAAAACAAATGCCTATATACAGTAACTAAGAAAATGCCATGAAGCTACACTGAACAGTTTGATGAGAATATTTCAGATTGTATGAAACCCGCACATTGTACCCCTTGATTGCTCTAATGTACACAGCTATCATTTTACAATAAAAATAAATAAATTAAAAAAAAAAAATAGCCACACAAAGAATTCCTTTCTATATTCAAAAAAATGCTAGCTGCATCAGAGAGCAAAGAGAAAGAACATGGCTCCCCCACGCACAAGGTCCCCAGGCCTCCACACTAAGAATGCTTTGTGCGAGGATGTGGGTTCCACTGCACAGACCACGTAGCAGGAGGCCCACAGGGGCCCAGCAGGAGCGGAGTTGAAGACACCACCCAAGGACAGCACAGAACCTGGAAAGATGAAGGCTCCGTGAACCCAGGACAGGGACAAGTGGGTGAAGGCAGATTATTTATTAAAGACACACCATGTTTATTTAAACCGTTACTCTTCACAATCCTCTGACTCTTTATCATAGGTCAGTGTCTTCATTCTGTTACCTTATTGGGTGTTACCCCAAAAAGCCATATGAAATTAAATGATTATTACAGTTCATCTAAACAGAGCCAAGATCTGTTTGAGCAGATTCTATCCTGCAATCTAGTCCTTAACGTAGTTGTTTTTTCAATTTCAAGTAACTGTTTATGTGAATTAGGTTACACTCTGGGATATTAAAAGAGACAACTTTTTGAATAAAAAATACAGAATGATCCTAATTAAGTAACAAGAAGAAGAAAACTGGAGAGAACTCACGACTTCAAGTTGCAGTAAAGACTGACAAACACACGAAAGAACAGGGTGTCCCCGTCCTTGACAAATTCTCTTGGTGGCACATCTGATTGGGACTATGGCCTGGGGGATTTCCTCATTCTTTTTACCTCCTCTTTGAAGAAAAGTTTTCCTTAAATTCCCACACCCCCACACTTGACTCTGGAGCCAGGTTAGGTGGCTCACACCCGAGGGGAGTGGCTCCTTCTAAAACATACACAGAAGACCTTAGCCCGGATCACTATTGTTAGCAACTGTCAAGTTTTTTGTCAAAACTCTCTTTTGGATTACAAAGAAAGGAAGTAGAGCTATTGCTCACGCATGACAAACTGCTTTTCATATTTTCTCATTTGATCTCATCCTATGCAGTCATTACTATTAGATGTATGTATTTTTTTAACTGATGGGAACATAAACTCAGGAGTTAAGGGACTTGCCCTGTGCTGCAGGGTCAGCCAGCGTCAAAGCTGAAACCAGGAGCGGAGACCAAGTCTCTGACCTCTCAGGGCCGGGCTGCAAGCTCCCCTGGGCTGCACTAGAGGACACAGGCTGGGTGCCCCAGGTGTCCTTGGGAGTGAGCAGCGCAGGCAGCAGGTGGCAGGGTCTGGTGACAGTGCTGCGCTGGGTCTGCTCCTAGAGTTGACCCTCCACAACTACCATCCAGCACCTCACAACCACAAAACCAATTCTCCACACTATTTTTCAGAGACGGAAACAGAGGAAATGGTTATGGCAGCAAATAAGTACTTTCCCGAAGCATTCTGTCCTAAAACGGATGCTCTGGAAAATTCAAATGGAGACGAAACAAAGCATTCTCCTTCTCTCACTGTGCTGAGAGAGGAGAAAAGGCCAACTCTTTTCCTGGGATGTGCTGGGGCCTCTTGACTAAAGGGGAAACAAAAGATACCCTTAATTCTTTAAACAAGAATTTTATGGACCTCGTTTGGTCGTTGAAGTTTTATTTTTGTGTGACTTATGGAGAACTTTCAACCTGGCAGACAGAAAACATACATATATTTAAAGGGACAAGGTACTTACATATTGAAGGATTATAACCTGCGGGTTTGGCAGTGTATTCAAAACAGGCTTTAACCTTGAGGCTGTATAAAATCAAACACATATTTCTTAGAAGATGCATTATTACAAGGGAAAAAACCCCAGCTCTCCAATCACCCCAAGTGCACACTGGCAAATAAGATGTGATACAGACACGTGACAGATTCCTCTTCCCTTCACCTCTCACTCCTGGGATCTCCCTGGGGCTCCTCAGGGTGACAGGATTGCCACAGAGCAGAGGTGAGAATCCAGGATGAATTGACCAACCCACAGCAATGCTCACCATATCCCGCTGGGCGCCCCACACACAGTTTTCTGGCGGAGGTCAATTCTCTTAGGAGTTACTGTGATGGTTTTCTGAATGTTAATCACAGGCCGGGCTCTAAAGACAAAGGAGTGAAAAAATAAGCTCAGCCTTTTGTTCCCTTGAACATAAGATTAATCCACATACTAAATGGCATCCTTAGCTGCCCAGTAAGATCGTAAAAATCAAGGCCAAAAATACTTGCACATGTGACTTTCTTCCCCATTGCTGAAGAAAACTGTTGATAGATATAAGTTTATATGAAGCCTGATTGTACAGTATTAGTTTAAAATCTTACATACCTATGAGTATACAAAATCTGACAATCAAGATGAGTTCTTGAACTCATCCTAGAGAAAGTGGTACATACTTCATTGCTGAATATCACAACAGCCACCTTCAAAGTACTTCCCTTGGGAAGGAGGCTACACGCTGACACCAGCATCCTCCACCCTTCAAAGCAATTTTGGAACTCTTTTCCTGGGATGACCATCAGCGTTATTGTACAGGTCAGACAACTAAGTTTGCAAACGTGCCACCATGAGCTCGTGTTGGCAACGCTATACAAACAACCCAGTACGGTGTCATAACCTTGAAATATCAATCTCATAGCTGTTCATAGCTTATGTCAATGTGTGGCGGTGTCTTGCTCAGTGGTGTTCATTATTGTGGTGTGCTTTTGTGTGCCATATGGTTACAGCCCTGATTGCTAGACAGACATCATGTTGTTCTGCTCCAACAATTCACTGTTCATATGTCTATGCCCGCTCCTGAGTTTATCTGGAGGGTAAATTCCTAATGGCAGAATTTGAGTCAAAGAACATGTGCATTTTTAACTGTGAGTTATCTTGCCAAAATATTCTCGCCAAAAGTTACACCAGTATACACCTAACACCTGTGATGCTCACAATTTAGGGTGCCTTCCATGTGTAAACTTGATAATACAGTCAATCCTGAACTTGTGAGTCTCCATCTTACATCTGCCCTACTGTAGCCTCCCTCAGAGTCTCCTACTTCCAACCTCAAGTCTCTGCTCTCCTGCTACCAAGATTGAACACAATTTTCCCATCCCACAATATCTCTGTAAGCAAAAACTTGAACCTCTTCACCTTTTCTGACCTCTTCTCTGCCTACCCCAACCCTTTAAATGCTCAAGCAGCTGTATTCCCCACCTTATCCCTTATCACCATCTTATCCACCTTATCCCTTATCACCATCTAAAACAGTGGTTCTCAACCTTCCTAATGCTGCGACCCTTTAATACAGTTCCTGTGGGTCACGACCCACAGGTTGAGAACCGCTAAAATCATCTTTCTCTCCCCTTACGTATTTCTCTCCCATTCCGCTGCTCTCCACCAGAGCCCAGAATGGGGTCTATGGTTTCTTTTCCAGGAGGATTCAGCTAGGCGACTTTGGTGGGCTTGTGGTAAACCCTACCATCCTGGAGAACAGTGTTTTTATAAGAAAATGCATTCTGAATGCCAAATAGCTAGCTCAAACTTCTGGAAACAATCTGTTGATAGGCTTTTAGAAAGAGCACAAGTCCATTCATGGTGAAGCCAAGGTCAATACTGCCAAAGTCCCTATATCTCCATTTTCCTTTATCTGAATTGTTTACCTTCTATTTTTATTTTATATTTACACAGCTGCTACTTCCTAAGATATGAACTAAATACATTCTTAAGTTTTGAGAGTATATCTCAAGGGCAAAAATATGTAAGTATTTTTAAATCAGTTGCTATGGATCAGAGTGTTTTACATACATATTAAGGCTTTAATGTGACATACATTTCAAAAGAAAACATTGTAACACACATTCTGCCTAAGGTCTTTTAATTTCTGCTTTATTGACTTGGCTACCTCACGTTTAAATGGTATTTACTTTAATTATTTTGAAGTCTTAGTATGATTTAGCGGTGGAGGGTGGGAGGGGAAATGCCCAGGACCAAATTTGGGAAGATTTAGGTATACACATCCTGTCTCTCAGAATCTAGCCTTAAAAGCTCAAGCAAGTCCTGGGCCTCAGTTTCCTTATTTTAAAATAAGAGGATTAGTAAGAGGATTAGTCCTCCTATCTATGAGAAAAGGGGACACAAGGTTACAGGACTTCTAAGTCAATCTACTTATGAGGACAGGAAAATAAAGACACTAAAATATCAATTGCACATACAGAGAGGCAAATGTTTAACTGACTAAAGCTAGGTCATCTCCCAGGGACAACTTGGTAACTAGGTTTTGGTACAGGAGGTCAAGTCTCCTTGATAGTTGAGGGTTCTGCCTCAAAATGGAATAAGAACTTCAAATTGCTTTTTGATGGAAACTTCCCTAAAATACCTGAATACCATAAATTCTTTTATCTTTTTAAAATGTTGAGTTATTTTAAGGCTAATACCTGTACAAGCAGAGAGAAACTTAAACTTACAGGCAGTGTTTGAGAACCACCAGATAGGGCCCTCTGAATGCTTTCAACCAGGAGAGCACTCAGTGCCCTGCACCCTCCAGCATCACGGCCCAAGGGGCCAAGAGCTTGCAAGACTGATGGACATCCCCCAAACACCTCCTGCTACTGACATGGCAACATTTTCCTGAACTCTTTCCCTCCCAGATTACACACATGTATTCATTTATTTGGTTAATTGAACTTTCTCTGGGTTCGTCCTTTGACCTCATGAATATCACAGATACTCCTCGGTTTTTTCAAAGCTCCTACTTTTGCCATCTGTAACTTCTCCTATGGTTCTTAGTTTTTGCATGAGATGGCTTTCACAAATCTTGTTATTTAATTGAAAAGTGATCTTTTTTCTTTTTTGTTTTTATTGAGATAGAATCTCACTTTGTCACCCTCGGTATTGTGCTGTGACGTCATAGCTCACAGCAACCTGAACTCTCAGGCTCAAGTGATTCTCTTGTCTCAACCTCCCTAGTAGCTGTGACTACAGGTGCCCACCAAAACGCCCAGCTATTTTTGTTGTTGTTGTTTAGCAGGCCTGGGCCAGGTTCGAACCCACCAGCCCTGGAGCATGTGGCCGGCGCCCTAACCCCTGAGCTACGGGTGCCCAGCTGTCAATGATCTTTTTTCAAGTGCATGTCTTTCATTCCATTATATAATATACATGACTATCTAGAACAGAGCTTTTTTTCACTTAAGAGTTCCAATGTACATTACTGTTCTTTATTTTTTAAGAAACAAGTTACTATAAAGCCTTTAAAATATTTTTAAGAAATAAATTACTATAAAGCCTTTAAAATAAAAAGCACCAAATGATTTATTCTTGCCAGCAATCAAAGAAATGCAAAGTAAAAGATCAGATCACTAACACACTGGCAAAAATTAAAAAGATTCATCATACTCAATGTTGGTGAGGCTGTTGGAAAATAGGCCTTTTGGTAGATTGTTAACATGAGCATAAACTGTTACTACTTACTCAGAGTTCTAGGTATTAATACAAAAGTGTGCTGACTTACATCCTGAGAATTTTATTTATAGAAATTTGTCTTTTCAAAAACCCATCATTGCCGGGTGCAGTGGCTCACGCCTTGTAATCCTAGCACTCTGAGGCTGAGGTGGATGGATTGCTTGAGCTCAGGAGTTCAAGAACAGTCTAAGCAAGAGTGGAACCCGGTCTGTACTAAAAGTAGAAAAAGTAGCCAGGCATTGTAGTGGGCACCTGTAGTTCTAGCTACTCTGGAGGCAAAGGCAAGAGGATCACTCAAGAGTTTGAGGTTGTTGTGAGCTATGATGCCATGCCTCTCCACCAAGGGGCAACAAAATCAGACTCTTGTCTCCAAAAAAAAAGAAAGAAAATAAGAAAATAAAAACCCATCATATAGAGACATAGACAATGTACTATAGCACACTATAATAAAGATTAGAGACTAAAATTTCCATCAACTGAGTATTAATTCAATGTCTACAAAGCTGTAATATTGTTATTAAAAACATTAAGATTGATGTGTATGCACTGACAAAGACAGATACCCAAAAGAGATCAGGCTTCTCTCTTTCTTTCTCTCTTTCTTTTTTGAGACAGAGTCTCACTTTGTCACCCTTGGTAGAGTGCCGTGGCATCATCACTCACAGCAAACTCAAACTCTTGGGCTCAAGTGATCCTTTTACCTCAGTTTGTTTGTTTGTTTTTGCATTTTTTAGTAGAGACAGGGTCTCGCTCTTGCTCAGGCTGATCTTGAACTCCTGAGCTCAAGCAATCCACCCACCTCTGACTCCCAGAGTGCTAGGATTACAGGCGTGAGCCACGGAGCCTGGCTTAGAGATTGGACTTTTAAAAACCAGGCTATAGAGGTTTGGTGCCTGTGGCTCAAGTGGCTAAGGCGCCAGCCACATACACCTGAGCTGGTGGGTTTGATCCAGTCTGGTCTGCCAAATAACAATGATGGCCACAACCAAAAAATAGCCAGGCATTGTCACGAGCACCTGTAGTCCCAGCTACTTGGGAGGCGGAGGCAGGATAATCACTTAAGTGCAGGAGCTGGAGGTTGCTGTGAGCTGTGATGCCACAGCACTCTACCCAGGGTGACAGCTTGAGGCTTTGTCTCAAAAAAAACAGAATAGCAGTCATAATGTGGCTCTTTGATGATACCCTAAAAGTATAGAAATACACAAAACCTAAAAGTGGTTTTAGGGAAGGTGGGAATAATAAGGAATTTGGACTTTTACACTTCTGTATTAACTTTTATCAAGAATCCGCTTTTAAAATAAAAAAATAAAAAAAAGTTTTTGTAATGGTAATTTCCAGCAGTGATAAAAGCACTGGAAAGGGGGTTACTAAAACACAGCTGATAGGCAAACGAGCACAGCCTTCAATTTTTTTTCCTTTTGGAGACAGGGTCTTACTCCCATCCCTCAGGCTGGAAAGCACCATAGATCACTGCAGCCTGCAATTTCTGGGCTCAAGTGATACTCCTGCCTCTGCCTCCTGAGTAGCTGGGACCACAGCTATGCACCACCACACCTCGCTAATTAAAAAAAAAAAAAAAATTATAGAGATGGGGTCTTGCTATTGCCTAGCCTGGTCTGGACTCCTGGGCTCAAGTGATCCTCCTGCCTTAGCCTCACAAGGTCGTGAGATTACTGGCATGAGTCACCACACTGGACCCATTGCAGCCTTTTCTGAAGTTCATCCTGGTGCACCTGAATTAAAAGCTTTGAAGCACAAACAGCAATTTCATTGCCAGGAGTTTATCATAAGGAAATAATCAAGGACATGAACAAAAGTCAGTCTGTTTATGGCAGCTTTTTGTATCACGGACGCAAAAAAATTAGGAACCAGAGTAAATGTCCAATGATAGCATGGTGGTTAAATAAGCTATGAACCAGTCATGTGATGCTACACAGACAGCTGTTAACTTTTTCTTTTTCTTTTTTTTGAGTCAGAATCTCATGATGTCACCCTCAGTAGAGTGCCGTAGTGTCACAGCTCACAGCAACCTCAAACTCTTGGGCTTAAGTGATTCTCTTGCCTCAGCCTCCCGAGAAGCTGGGACTACAGGCGCCCACTATAATGCCTATTTATTTTTGGTTGCCATTGTCATTGTTGTTTAGCAGGCCCGAGCCAGGCTCAAACTCTCCAGCCTCAGTGTATGTGGCTGGTGCCCTATTCACTAAACTATGGGCGCCGAGCCATCTTTTTCTTTTTTGATACAGGGTCTTGTTCTGTTGCGTAGGCTGGAGTGCAGTAGTATCATCATAGTTCACTGAAGCCTCAAACTCCAAGGTTCAAGTAATCCTCCCACCTCAGCCTCCAGAGTAGCCAGATCTACAGGTATGTGCTACGGTAATGTCTGCCTAATTTTTTAAAAAATTTTTTGCAAGGATGATGTCATCTTTGCAAGGATGACAATATGGGGCGGCACCTGTGGCTCAAAGGAGTAGGGCACCAGCCCCATATGCCGTAGGTTGCGGGTTCAAACCCAGCCCCGGCCAAAAACTGCAAAAAAAAAAGAAGACAATATGCACAATTATGATCTCAATTTTGTTAAATATACATGTACAATCACAGAAAATAAGAGAATATAAATCAAAACCTTACGGTTTACTAGCAGACAGAGAATTATAGGGGATTTCTTTAGGTTCTTTGTACTGTCAAATTTTATGCATTTTTTAATCAAAATTAAGGTTTCTAAAATATAAAGTGAAAAATTTCACTAATTTGGACCTATATTTTCATCAATGACTTCAAAATTAGCAAGATTTTACAAAATGGGTCTTTATTTTATATATATATACCTGAAAACAGTTACTGAATCTGAGAGGGAACCAACAGCAACATCAGGGTAGGAATTTCGATCAAGGTCCATATTTCCAGCAATTGAATACCCAAAATAAGGTGATGTACCCTCAAGAACCTGAAATAAGCAGGGTATCAGAACATCAGAAGGGACACTGGGCCATCACAATGAATTTCTAGGCTATGCATTGAAAAGGAGACACAAGTTCCTTTTAAACTTAAGTAAAAGACTTCACTTATAAATAAGCTATATTAAATTATAAACAAATCACACATATACACACGATCTAACACATTTCATAAAAATCATTTGATTTATGTAGTTACCTCAAAGTATAAAAGAGCCATTTTTGATGAGATTATTTACTACATTAAGTCAATCAGCGTATTTCAAACCAAACCTCCTTTTACCTCCCCTAAATTCTCCCTGTAATTACAATCATCTTTTTTTCTGCTCAGTTTCTTCTCTATTTGGTATGCTAATAAAGGAAATAGATCACATTTCCATCTCTTTATGCTGTCTGGGTAGAATAATCTTTTGCTGTGGATTACTTTTGATTTGTAACATACATAAGAAAATTTACAACTAGAAGAAGCAGATCAATTGTATTCATATATTTATTTTGAAGCTATCTTTTAGTAATAAAATTTTTTAAAAAAACAATTCTACTACCGTAGACTTGTAAATAAAATAAATTAGTAGGGAAAGTCACTTAAACATACTATTATAAGGCAAAAAAGCTTGAGATTCCAGTTGCAAAAATCTAGGTTATTTGGTTACCTGTGTTGGCTTGGTGTTTATTCCATTTGCTGATCCATGATAGATGAAAACCTTTCCCATATCATCATAGGGAGCTCCAACTGCAATGTCTGTTGACAATATCATATGTTAACATTTACATTTTTAAAACACTTCAGTACAGTGATTTAAAATAAGATGTCATGAACCCTAATTATTTAAACAACCACATAATCTATGAATTCCAACCATTTCACGGACTATTACCTACCTGGATAGCCATCTTGATTAATGTCTCCAATATTCTTGACTGCGATGCCAAACATAGAATCTTTGGTTCCATTAAGACGAATTGGTTTTACATTATTCCACCTGCCTTGCTGGTTCATGTAGACATACACTGCCCCTCCAACTTCTCCACCTCTGTCAAAATATTGTGGGGCTCCAATAATTATATCTTGCCACCTAAAAACATAATGAGGGGAAAGAACTATGACCCATCAGCTAAAACACCAGCAAGCTTAAGAAGGATACCACCAGTCCACGATCACTAGGAACTCAAAGAAATATCATAAAAAGTCATATTTGCTCTAAAGTGGTTTTTAATTTTTGGTATCCATATTCTCCAGTTTCATCTCTTTCTAGTATACTTTCCTTTAGGAAACAGATCACATTTCCATCTCGTTATGTTGTCAGGGTCAACAGCATAATATGGAATTTATGTTCCAATTAAAACATTTTTTCAAAAATGAAAGCAGCCTATAATAACTATAGAAAAGTATCCAAGAAAAGTATCAAGGGTACTTAAAGCCCATTCCTCAAGTTAGAGCCCTACTGTAGCAGGTGCTCCTGGGAAAGACCTCACTGTCCCAGTCTTCCACTACCAGCAGCCAGAGGTTGATTTTGTTACTAATCTCTACTTTCAACAGGACATGCTGGATGCTCCAACAGTCCCTTAAGAAATCACAGAAGAGAATCTTGTGGGAGTCATTCTTTAATTTTTTCCATATATTAATTCTCATGAACCCATGATCCCGAGACGTGAGTTAAAAAAAGCCTAAAATGCAACCCTACACCCTAGGGAGGGTAATGAATACCTGCTGCCATCCCACAAAAGATGGCGATAGGATAGCAAAAATCTGGCAGTAAAAATATTCTTTTAAGCGACCAATCTGATAGGACAGCATTTCTTGAGATCCACCGAAGCCAAAGAAGCAACCATGTGCAGTGTAGAATAACCTGAGACATCCTTACCCATCTTTGTTGAGGTCCGCCACAGCTACATCATAGCCAAAGGAAGAAGCCAGGCCTTCCCCATCAAATATGTGCTCAGGGAGAAGATGTGCAGACTTCAAGTCTCTTTTTAGTAATACCACAGCTCCACTGTGATTGGCTCTTGGCGCACCAGATACAAAAGTGATATCATCTTTAGAAACAATACCTTTCCCTGAGTCCAGAGAAAAGCCTAGAAAAACAAAATACACCCTTTCACATCGATCCTGTATTTTAGGAAGCAGAGGATGTTGGTATCTTCACCGTTACCTTGTCCTCTGGCTTTTCACCCTCTCTCTTGACTAGCCGTCATATTTATGAGTTATAGAACTGGGACACAAGGACAAGGTACTAGGGCTATTTCACTGCTTTCAGTGGATATTAAGACTTTTAAAGAAAAGCATCTATGGTGTGCAGCATTTGTATAAATTGAATTGCAAAGTATTCGAGCAACTTAAGAATCAATTCAACCCTCATTTTAATATTAGAACTTAATATTAGAACTTTAATATTAGGTCAGAGGTCATCCAGGTAGATACTGAATTATCATGGGAATGTCACATCATATATACCATATCAACCAGACTGGTAGCATACTGAGTGCATGTTAAAGGTTCTGCTATAATGTAAGGACCAATATTTTTACACGAAAAATGTTCATGCTCAATTGCCATGGTAATGCAGCAAAGCAAATGTTAATATCATTAATATTCCATAGACAGCATTTCATTATTTTGGGCCAACTTAGTTCTCAGACACAAACATGCAAACAAAACCATGACTGATGATACGTCACATTTGAGAACCTCGCATAAACAACAGAGGTGAGGATGTTGTCACTGGCATAAGTTACACACTTGTTTGGAGGGCAGAAAACATTAGCACACCCAATCATAAAGCATCAGGTAGAATGCAGATTACAAATACTGAGATTTGGTGGAAAGCAAATACAATTGCCCACATCAAAAACAATTCAAATTAAGCAAATCTTTCCATATACAGGTGAGGCAGATACAGAATAATAGAAGCTCACCCTTTATAGTGGGTTTTATTTATGAAAGGTTCACCACTACTGTTACAGTTCTCAAATTGTGGAGTGGGTTGAAAAATAGGATGAGCCACAAGTTCAGAACAGGGCAATATAATCGAGTCCGGCTCTGAAAACCATCTGGCAGCAGAGCCTCACCCAGGGCATGCTTTGTGTGTGTGCGTCACTTGAAATGAAATAGAAAATAAAAAATGTATGTTCTGTGGGGATCAAAAAAAAAAGTTTAAATGACCATGACCATGACAATCTGTCAGCTCAGAGGTCACAAACCTAGGTAGCTATTCATCATCACATCAGGGGCTGTGTCGGGCTGCTCCCTGGGAGGCCGCGTTTTATAAACAAACTGATCAGGATCTGTATAGGAAATGCTGGTCAAAAACAGCAGGCCTGAACACGTGCATAGGAGAGAAGACACAGAATTAAAAATGAATATGCTAGGTAAGAGGCAGGACGGCCACTGGTGTTCTCGCTGGACAAGGAAACCACCACTGTACCCGGCAAGCTGACACTCCACCAGCTTCCAAGACCTCAGGCACATCATTCCCCAAACCCACTGATCTTTTGAAATTCAGAGTCACACACAGCACAGCTAAGCAAATTATAATACCAATTTCATTTCTTTCTCAGGCACTGCTTTTGAGACAATCCATTCTAAAAGTGGCAAACCTGTTTATGAAAAAACACTTCATATTTTTATATATTCTAACAGCAACTATGTTTATAAAACCCATAGGTCATCTATCTGAAAGGCCAAAGTACTCGTTTCTTAGCCAGCGTAATTAAAATGAAATATTTCCCATTATAAATAATTCTTAAGTAATCCATTGAAGAAAGAGGTTGTCTGTGAAAATACATTCAAATAAAATGTTGGTTTATTGATAATATTGACCTTGAAAGGAATTTTAACTTGAAATTTCATGTTCAGTACTTGAGACTACGAACTACACTCTCCAGAACTCCGTGTCTGTGAGGCCCTGGACCTGCCCCTGATGCACCCAGCTGCTTCCTATCCTGGCCTTTTCATGAGAGTAGCTTTCCTTGCCTAGGGAGTTATTAATGGTGTGATCTTGGGCTAGAAAATTAAGCTCCCTGGTCATGGTTTTACTCACATAAAAAAAGGACATAATAGTTACTTTATAGTGGTGTAGATATGTCAAGTACTGAGTATAATACCTTACGTACACAGAAGGTGCTTAACAAGTACTAAGTATAATTTTTCTCTATACCGTCATACCAAAGTTTTAGTATGTAAATTCAAAAGGTTTTTTAAATTAACAGTATTGTTCATACACTTATACAATCAGAACAACTTGGTGTATGTTTAATAGCACATTGTTTAGAATTACTCATGTATCTACACCCCTGCTGTTTCCCTTTTTACTTTCCATTGTTTCAGTAATATCTTAGCATATGGGTGGCTTTTCTCCATGGGTTTTTTTTTTTTTTAATACGTTACTATTTAGGTTTAGAAGATTTTTTACACTTTTTCCCCAAGAAATACACAGAAATTATTCTTTATGTCAATTCATACTGAGAATTAAAGCCTTTAAAAGCCTTTGTGTAATTAGCATAATGCACATGAATAACTTAGGAGTTAGGGAATTGGCACTTAGACATAGTCTGAGTGTCCTCAAAGCCACCTTAGCAGTCCTGCTCAGCCTCAGGCTGGAAGCCCCCAGGCCACCTGCCAGGGACCTGTGACATAAGGGTCCAAATCCAGAAGCAAGGCCAACCCTTGAAGAACAGCAACCTCAGAGAAAGAAGCTGGAGGCCTTGACCTGCCACTAAGAGTAACTTTATTAAATGTAGCTCTTTCAGAGGATCTCTAGACAGAGGCGAGGGAAGAAGGGAGAGGGAAGGCAGCCCAGCTTATTGTGAACACCCTGCATTTTTTTTCATGGCTGCATGAATGGCTTGTTTCAGGTTACAGAGGCCACCATTCGCTCAGGAGACAGATTTCCAAGTGGGAGGAAGGATGGTCAATTTTGGGTGATAATAGGTTTCTTCTCCCTCTGAGGGAGCCCAGGTCAGAGGGGAGGGATTGCAGGTATCAGGCAGGTTACCTCTGGAATCAGCAAGGCTTATCAAGTTCCAGCAAACGCAGCCACAGGCGCCTGGCCCCACCTGGCTTTTTCTCAGCCTAGAGGTCCTGGGACCTGTGGGCCCTGCTGGAGAATGTCAGACAAAGTATCTGAAAAGGTTAGCAAAGGCAGCCTCCTATACTCGCTCCTACCTAAGTAACTGTTAGCAGGAACGGGAACGAGACTTTCGTCATGCTCAGTCTCTCCTCCAACTTCATAAGGCCCATCTTCAAAGATGTTCATGTCAAAGAAAGTGTTATTCTTTTGTTCTACGCGAACAATCCCTAAAGGAATGAAATGGTAAATAAAAAAAAGGAAGATGAAACAAAATAAAACAAATGATTACTAATAAACACTCTGCATGCCTTCGCTGACTATAGGAGGGAAAATACGGAGGAAGGCAGAAGAAAGAGATGACTTTTAAGGCTGTGACACATGTTTGTGTGAATTTTTACGTTAAAGAAATGTGAGTAAATAAAATAATGCTCCTTGCATTCCCATAATGCCATGAAACTAGATGGAAAATGAAATGTTCAGTAAGTTAACAAAATCTATGGAAAACAAATTTTTGAAAATGATGCGAACTTGTCTTATGATGTTTTATGTTCTCTGTAATCCTAAATCAATTTGTCTTTTTTCTGTAGTGCAAAAGTGAAATACATTGATCTTTTCTTTAAACAACTTGAAGATTTCAGCCTTTAAAAATTCATACAATTAGGTATTTAAAAGAGAAGATTTCATATAGTTAGCCCAGATCCCTATATGACTTTTTTAAAAAGGGAATATTTTCAGTGAGGGCTTATAAAGTAGATGTATTTCCCATGAATTAAAATATATAAAATCATTGTGTCTTTGTTGTTTTATTTTACTATGTTTGACATCTATTATTGCACAAATAAAACTATTATAAATTAAACATGTCATTTCAATTAGGTCAAAATCACCTGACAAATATTATTACATGAAAGACTCTGTTATGAGTGAAAGGAGGAATTGGGATGTTTCTCCATGGCTGACGTGCGGAGAACCATATTCTCAAGAATTGTTTGTAACAGGAATTAAAACTTGGACATTTTGGGGGGGAAAAAAACGGGGAACATTTTCCTAAGTTTTTCCTGATATGTGAAAATGTTATTATGCTTTTAATAAATGTCTCAAATGAAATCTTATTTTCAAACCAGAGGTGTTTCTCTTCATCAATGGATCAGAGTCAAGCTAATTGTCTTTTATGATTTCTGCACGTTTAACTTCTTCAGAGAAGGGAAATCGTATCACAGGAACCAACCCGGTTCAGTCAAAAAATGTGGGCTGTTTTCCTCTGTCCCTCCCTCCCAATACCCAAATAACAAAAATAAACAATTGTTATTCATAAATTATCTGAAATTATCATCTCAAAACTCCCCAATTTGTCATCTGCTCCTCTAAGTCCACTGCCTTATTAGCAAAACACGGCCTTTGGAGATAACGTATAATGTAAAAACGTCCATGTTAATATACTGTTACATATATCCCCCACCACTCAATCCAACTCAGTTTTCAGATCATGACTTAATTAAAACTTCTAGCCTCATGAGTCAAACATGAAACAGCAAAACAACTCATGTTAATTATTATATTCCTACAGAAAAAAAATTAACTACTTAAATTACCGTACTGATAGAGGATTAAAAAAACCTCAACACTACCACATACATTTCCACCATTAATTGTTTTCACAAAATTACATCATTCAAAGAATATTCCTCTGTACTTTTATAATATCTAAAGCCCTTATAACATATTTTGTTTTAATTTAAAGTGGACTAAATCACAGTGCATATTACAGAAATGACATAGAAATTCTAATCTCTACTTCTATAAATACAAACATCATACCTTTCCAGTTATAAGTACCCGGAGCTCCAAACACAATGTAATGAAAGTCTTTAGTAAAAGTAGCTGCTACACCTTGCTGGCAAGAACCAAACTTTTCATGGCCTCTCAATCGGCCATCACAAAAGCTCCAGTCTCCCCCATCCATATCATCTTCTATCCTGAGATTCTGGTTCAGGACGTAACACCTCCCAAAGATGTCTCGGGATTCCTGCTTTGTGTTAACATGCTGCCTTTTTTCATATCGATGAGCACATGTCTGCAAACAAATGGAATAAAGGAGCCCACTCACGTCCATAAACCTTGTAATTTTCAACGAAGAGGTTAATTCTGAATGGATGATGAAACATGTCCTTATTCTGGGATTGGATCCCAAACCAGCAAATCTTCCCCAAAGTGACACTAAGGAGACCATTATCATATATACAGAAACTAGGACTTTGGTCCTGTTCTCAGAGAATAATGCTCCAATTCAAATATTGAATGCCAATCTGCATGAACAGGCAATTTATCTGTAAATTTACCTGTCACATAAACAAAGGAAAACACCTTTTTACTTAATTTCCTCGATTCAATTGGCATTTAGTAGCTGTATAAACCTCATATCAGTGTGGAAATGAGTAATTATGTTCTGGAGCAGAGAAATCATGGACGTTTTCAAAGGGATCAAGCAAACACAGCCAAAACAAAGACATTTTCCTTTCACCCCACACTATTTCCTTGTAATCAGTCCTAATTTACACTCTGAGCTCTGGGATCATTTCCCTTAATAATCCTATTTTTAAAAGGCAGAGAGAATTACATTGCCAGCAAAGATGAAATAATTTCTATAATTTCTTCATAGCTATGCAACACATAATAAAAACTGAAAATATATTAATGATATCCACAAGTCAATTTCCCATAATGTATGCCTTAAATATCAAAACTCAATCTTCACTAGAAGTTTCATCCAATGTTGAAAAAGAGAAAAAAAAGATCATCTTCCAACTGGAAGGCACTTCAAAGCCATCCAGCACAATCCACCCTGCAAACTGTCTTTTCTTCACTACCACATCTACTTAAAGAAGCTCAGAAGAACAAGAGGGTTTAAAGTTACCCGGCATTACTTTCTAAGAGCATTCTCTTATTTTTTATAATTTATCTACAAAGTTCTTAGGGCAAAAACTCTGTACTTTTGTCTTGCTTTGTTTTAAGACCATCAAGTTTTAGAGATGCTCAATAAAGGCATACAGTCTTTTGAATTCAGATTCTAAAGAAAAGAATTCAGTTCTAAAGAAAAGCAGGTTGTATAACTGCTTCAGAGCATTATCAGAAAAATAATGCTTTGGTTTCTTCTTGACATCCATTCCTGCATTTTTTTTTTTTTTTCAAATTTATTTATTTATTTTTGTTGTTGTTGCAGTCGTCATTGTTGACTTTAGCTGGCCTGGGCTGGGTTCAAACCCTCCAAGCCTGGGGGTATGTGGCCGGCACCCTACCCACTGAGCTATAAGTGCCACCGCATTCCTGCATTAAAGCAGTAAGTTTGTTATAACATCTACTCCCTGCGGGCAGGAACTCCGTCTCATCCACCCTGTATGCCTGGCACTGGCCCATCACTGG
The DNA here is from genome assembly GCA_963574355.1 of Loris lydekkerianus. NCBI lineage: Eukaryota > Metazoa > Chordata > Mammalia > Primates > Lorisidae > Loris > Loris lydekkerianus. Next base: position 17,338 of record CAUYPK010054653.1, read on the forward strand.
CCCTTCAACATTGTGGAATGAATATGTTTCTCTACACTTACCACAACTTTGCCTCCTGGACCTTGGCTCTGGACAGTCACCCCCATCCACTGGTCTTCCTTGCTCTCCGATGTAGGGTCAGCTGTGGAAACAGCACAGTTAGCATTCAGGTGACTGCACAGGCTACGGACCACAGATGCACAAAACCACAAGAAACTGTTTCCAAATTGCCTTGAATGAACGCAGCTGCTTAGTAAATTCAGTTATTCAATCTAGGAAAATTATTTCTCATCTTAAGAAAATAGAGAAGTGCTTTGTGGTGAAAATCTTTCATAAAATTTTAAAATACACAGGTCTACACCATGGCCTTTCTTCCCACTAATCCCCTTTGACCTCTTATAACACCCAACATCCTGAAAACAGAAAGGTATTTGAAAATTCCAAGACTAAGAGAGGGGGGTCTCATTCTTGCTCTGCCTGAGTTCAAGCAATCTTCACACCTCAGCCTCCCAGAGTGCTAGGGTTACAGGTATGAAACACTGAACCTGACCCATTTTCTTTCTTTCTTTCTTTTCTTTTTCTTTTTTTTTTTTTTTGAGACTGTCTTGCTCTGTCACCCAGGCTAGAGTATGGTGACCTCTGCCTCACTCATAGCAACCTCAGACTCCTGGGCTCAAGCAATCCTCCTGCCTTAGCCTCCTGAACAGCTAAGAGTAGCTGGGACTATAGGCATGGTGGCATGTGCCACCATGTCTGGCTAGTTTTTCCATTTTTAGTAGAGACAGAGTCTCCCTTTCCTCAGGCTAATCTTGAACTCTTGACCTCAAGCAATCTTCCCACCTTGGTCTCCCAGAGTGCTAGGATTCTAATCATGGACCACTATGCCTGGCTATAAACCAATTTCTTTATAAGAAGAGCAGGGATTAAAGTTCTGTCAACAAACACTGATGAGTCAAATGGTAGATGAAGAAAAAACAGAATATCTGTAGAAAATAAATAAACTTATCCTCAAATAACTGAAAATTCTAAGACTAAGGGGTAGCCCCCAACTACCCACCAAACTAATAAAAAGTATGCATTTCTCCATGTACTCCCAGGTTCTTTATATAACAGCATAAACTGTTCTGTTCTTTCCTGGAGATACGGAGACAAGGCCTCAGATCTACTTTAGAACCTCCTGGCTGACAAAATATCTTTTCATCAATACCAGAAAGGAAAAGTTATATTTAGTTTAAAAGAGAGAAAGCACAAATACCACCATGTGCTCATTTCAGTATGAATTTAAAAACCACCGAATGACTCTATATCCAAATTTTTGCCTTCCTCGATTAGAAGCAAGGAAAGCCCGATTTTCAGTCTTGAATCATTACAAAAATATAAAAACTAAACAATTTTAGACAGAATGAAAAATGCCAACATGTTAAATAAAGAGTATCTGACTAGCCTAAAAAAAAAAAAAAAAAAAAAAAAAAAAGAGTATGTCTAGATACTGAGATTACCAGTGAGTTTTGGCTTGTTTCTTTAAAGGTCGATGCATTTTACAAGTTTTCTACAGTACTATGTATTATTTTTGAATCAGTAAAATACAACAAATGTTTTCTATAAAAGATGAAGCAGCAAGAGAAGAACATAAACATAAACCTGTCAATCTACTTAGAGCAAGCACATCAAACCAGGTTTGATTCAAGTTCTGTCAACAAACACTGATGAGTCAAACGCTAGATGAACACAAAACAGAATAGAAAATGAATGGATTCTGGTGGGGGCTTCTCATACACTAAACTGCTCTGCCCAACTTCCAGGGAAGCAGGCAAACCAGGTATCAATGTGCATACTTTACAGCAACTTCTGGCTACTCCAAGTCCTCACAAAACAAGTCTCTATCTGAGACAGTAGGGCAAATCTTATCCATGTTGGTCAGCTCTCATTTCACAGGGGGCTGATACTTATATTTGTTTATTTATTTGTTTACCTGGGGGCTGATATTTATTATAAAATAGTCTGTTGGCTGCTGAGCACAAGATAATGCACATTCAATTTTCTTCGCTGCTACGGATTTGCTTTTTCAGCAGCCTCCTGTAGAACCTCAATACATCACTAGGTGGCGGTATCAATACACCAAATTTTTATAGTTTTGAAACCAGAATGAGGAGCAGCAGCAAAATGCTACATCCTTGTGTGATTAACAAAGTTAAGTGTATTTTCAGCACAAATAAAAAACAGTCAAGGCTGATGCAATTAAAGGAGGTCCTCTCTGCAGGAATACATGCTGGTACCCCCTTTCCTTCCTCACGGAAAAGGAATGTGGGGTACGGGCCAGCTGGCCAAGCGCGCACTGAGGGAGGGCAGAAGTACACACCATCGTTATCAAATTCAACCCGTGTGCATGGCCCCCGGGAGGTGATGTCACAGCTGTACAGGCCTCCTGTCCTGTTGGCTTTCTGCAGTGGAAGGGCTTCTGCGCGAGGGGCCCCCACCAGCAACCTGTTGATGAAAGAGAATATGGAAATATGAATTTAATATATATTAAGCATTTAAATTCGAACCAAAAGATAGTGGGATTATTGTTCATGTAACAGCCTACCAATTCTACAGCTAAACGAAGGTGGAGTGCTGTGCTGTGCTCAGGCAAAACACACAAATATAACCACACAAGAGAAGCACAGGAGGTGACACTGAAGCAGGAAAAAAATGCCTGTCTCTCAGTATCAGCACTCTCACTGGCTGTGATTCTGGGGGTTATTATTTATTTTATTTTCTTTATTTATTTATTTTGAGACAGAGTCTCACTATGTAGCCCTTAGTAGAATACCGTGGCATCACAGCTCACAGCAACCTCAAACTCTTAGGCTTAAACAATTCTCTTGCCCCAGCCTCCCAAGTAACTGGGACTACAGGTGCCTGCCACAATGCCCAGCTATTTATTTTTTGTTGTAGTTGTCATTGTTGTTTAGCAGGCCCAGGCCAGGTTCGAACCTGCCAGCCCCAGTGCATGTGGCTGGTGCCCTAACCATTAAGCTATGGGCGCCAAGCCAGATTATGGGGTTTAAAAGATGCTTTTCATAGAATATGACTCCTAACCCTAAGCCAAGGGCATCCTATGGAACCCAACCAATAAAACAAACACTCCCAACACTGGAGGGAAAAAATGGTCACGCTGTTTAATAAGTGATAACATGTCGATTTGTAACACTGTGAAAAATACTCAGGTGTTTTTCAAGGGTAATTTTGATGATATCCTATATCTTCAGTTTCTATTCCAATTTAGAACCTAACTTTTACCTACCAATATAACTCAACTGAATTACACTTTTTTGCAGCCTTGGCCTCTTTCCAAGAGAATTTTTTCCCTAGCTTTATTAGGGTATAACTGACAAATAGAAAGTATAAATATTTGAGGCATACAACTTGATGTTTGTCTTTCTGAGTCAATTCTGACCTTCCTGGCACTTCTATCATCTCAGAAAAGCTCCTCCACTCTCATCCAATCAGTATCTCACAGAGGATTCAGGGACAACCAGTGTAGGTCCAGTTAAGCACTAGGCGTGGTAAGATTCCTGCTTCCCTCCCACAGCACTGTTCTTAAGAGGGGGCCCCAATCTAAACCCACAATCCTTAAAATTTTACTATCTTACAGCCAGAGGGGCTCTTGTTCCTAACACTTCTATCACCACCAGTTTTACAATCGTTGGAGTCTGGCTGACTAATGGAACAACTAAGACAAGATATACACCTGCCTGGACGGAGAGAAACCAAGAGCTAAAGTTTTGCAAATGGGACTGGAGCTGGGAAAAAAGGCTGGGAACAGGATGTACACGAAAAACAAACTCCCACAACAGAAACAAGCCACTCCTGGCCTTCAAGAAACACATAAATCTCAGATGCAAAAGCAAAGCAAAAATACACAGTGGTCATAAAGTTCATGTGCAATTTAAAATAGTGTGCACATGAACTTTATGGCCACTCTTATAAACCAAACACTCCTTAGCCATTTTTTTTCTCTGCTGGATACCAATAAAGAATTCATCCCAATAAAGGATTCTATATATTTTTAAAGCCAATACAAAACAGAGAGGGGGGCTAGACTGCTCATGGAGAAGGAGTGAGAGGATGTGGGGTGGCTTGAGGGGGAAAATCATGGCCCCAGTATCATCCTTCCTCCCAGACTCCTGGACAGTCATGGTCAGCTTCCACCTCCAAATCCATCCTATGTTTGAAGAAATGAAAGAGCACACACCAACATACAGGAAGGACTTAGAAGAACCAGGGCAGCGCCCTTGGTGCCTAAAACTTTTCAGTATAAAGCAGAGGCAAGGCTGGGTGGGGCCTCCATAGGTCTGCTCCACAATCCCAGGAGCTCCCATAAGTACCTGAGAGGTGAATGGGCTTAATTACTGCACTTGGCAGATGCTGGGGAGGGTGGAAGCACAGGGGGTCCTGGGAGGGATATGAAAGGCCCTGGGCCAGAGGCACACGATCCCAGGACAGTAGTGCTGGGAAGCCCCTGATAGAGGGCCAACCTTCCCATTTTTACAGATGAGGAAAGGAAGCCCTTGAGGGAGGTTAATTAACTCTGACCCTAAGCTAGTTGGCAGCCAGAACAAAAATGACCTCCAGGCTATGTTTGTCCATTCCTTTAAAACATTATCCTAAGAAATAAATCCTAGGATTTTAGGGAGTTTACAACCTAGTTGAAAGGGCAAAACTTACACAAATGGAACACTGAGACAAACTGTTTTGTATACAGACAAGTTGAGGGAATAAGACTCAAAGCGTTACTACAGTTTGGTGGGGCAAAGGGAAGGGAAGAGATTTCCTGTAAAGGTAACCACCTACAAAGCCAAGGCTATAAAAAGCAGCTCAGGCCTCCCAGTGTTGTTACTGTGTGTCTTCTCTAACCACTTCCTCTTCCCACCCACACCCAAAGAGGCTCCTGAGCCACCTAAAGCAGCATGGGGCTCGTTATTTCCTGTTTACCCCCACTCCCTCATTTTTTCACCTGTTCATTCAACACACGTTCATTGAGAGCCTCTTGGGATGAGTAAGGAATTGCCCTACCCCTAATACTCCAGCGGGGGAGCCTGATCCATAAATAAGTCCTTAAAACACAGGGAGGCAGAGGCAATGAGAGGCCCTGGGTGCCACAGCTGCCTGACAGGAGGGGTGTCCTGAAGACACGGTAGCAGAGCCGGGGGTGGCCGGGCGAGGGCGCAGCGCTTAAAAGGCTATGACAAACTGAGCCGCAGAAGTCCGACCACTGGGACGCGGCGACGCAGCACGATCAGGCAAGCTCTGCCAGCGCACCTGCCACTGAGATCACCAGGACGGCCGCTGCCCGATGTGGTGTGCTTTAAAACGACGTGGAGGCTGCTCATTCAGGGACAGTTCTGAGGTCCGCCTCCCAGCCCCCTTTCTCCACCCCACCACCGTCCTCCACTTGTCCCCTTGGTGGCTACCACGTGTGAAACAAGTGTAGGCATTTGAATTTGTTAGCTGGTTGTAGGGGCTGTGGTGACAAAATTTCACACATGCCAATATCAAGCTCTTGGTAGATTAACCAGAGGTGATCAGGTTGTGGCAGCTACCAGGGATGAAAGCAGATGCACAGAAAAATGGCTGCAGCAGGCTGATTTGGGGGGAACGCCAATATTTAATAAAAATTAAAAAAAAAAAAAAAAGACCCCTCCACAGAGAGAGGAGCGTTAGATGTCACACTGCCTCCCGGCGGGCTCTGCAGGCACCACACGTGGCCCAGGCTCTGGTGCCCCTGGCCCTGGCCAACCCTGTGGCCGGCGCGGGAGGAAGGGAAGACACCGCCAGCAGAGGGCGCCGCGGCGCCGCCTACACCCCGCTCCGGGCGACCTGCTAAGTCGGCCAAATCATAGAGAAATAAGGTAAAGCAGCACCTTGAAGAGGGAACACCGTGACCCAAATCACACTGAACCGTTGGCAGAGTGCCTTCATCCTCAAGGTAAAGCTGTTCTCTCAGGGTCAGGAAATAAGCAAAGACTTTAATTCTGCTTAAAACCAGCGTTAAAGGCAGGAGGTCACAGCCCGTTAGCTGAGGCTATGTCTGGCAAGAACAAGAAAATACCCGAAATAGAGCTGTCCAAACAGTGACAGCCTGAGCACCCCATCTACTTCCTAAAGTAGGTCATTTAAGGCCTGGGTGCTGGTCTGAGCTGTTCAGCACATGGCCAGCTCCTGAGCTAGCAGGGTGGGCAGGCCCAGGGGGGATCCCGACATCCAGGGGAACCCTCAGCTCATGTCAAAATCCAGTTTCTGCTTAGATTCTAGCTCTCTTCCCTTTACCTCCAATGCCCTTTGATGCCAAGAGCTGGCTCCAGGCCATCCAGATGGTTCAGTATGAGAACCGGTCCTCTCTGGGCCCCACCAGGATGCCCACAGCAATACTAGGAGCAGGGCACCTGTAGCTCTGATTGCCAATTGCCCAGCAAACAGTTGGAACTACAGTGACAATTCTTCAGAACAGAGGCCAAGGGATATGAGTTATAACCTTTGTAGGTAGAAATTAACTGAGCAAGGTCTAAGAAGTCTATTCAGGTCAAAAGAAGAAAAACTAAGTAAGCCAAGGGCAAGAATCTGGGGTTTGAACTAAGGAACAGGAAAAATTACTTTCCAATTGCTTTCCACAGAGCCAGTAGACAGTCCCTCCACTGAGTTTTAAAGCTGCACTGAAATCCAAACTGCCTGGGGGTTATAATATTTCAGAAATCTATGTTTAAGAGACAAAACTCAGAACTTATAAAACCACATTATCATCTTTAAGAGATAAACATGGAAACAGTACAACATAAACATCTAGCAACAGAAGTATGACAATAACTGGGGATGTGACAAAAGTTCAGGTCTCCACAGTCTAATCAGAATTCTGGATGCAAAGATTTAGGACCCATTATTATGTTATTAACTGCTAGGTTATTCCAGAATCCTTTAAATAAGCCACACTTGGGTTTCATATATTCGTGTTCTCCCCTAAGGAGAACTGGTATGCTTTTGTGTAACTACTTGAATCAAAAGTTCTAAACACTGAGACACTTTGCTTCATTGTCTTTGGCAATAATTCACTTCCTCGAGGATTAAACATTCTGCCCCTAGTTGTGCAACTTTGTCCCAGAAAACATGAAATATTGCTTCATTAGAACAAGAACACCATTATTGCTTAAAACACAGTCTTACATTGCCCAAATTAAGACCTAAAAAATTAGAAGGTGGCATTACTGTAGCAACTTTGTCACTTCTACATTTAATCTGTCTTCAAACTCAATATTTAAAGAAACAAATACAAATGACAAATCAAAAGTAAAGAACTTTTGGTGGCAGCAAATTTCATACTCATTCCAAGCTCCACTCTGTGTAGATAAACCTCTTGTCTTTTATTTTAGATTTACTTTTTTTGTGTGTGAGACAGTCTCACTTTTGCCCTCGGTAGAGTACCGTGGCGTCACAGCAACCTCAAACACTAAGACTCAAGAGATTTTCTTGCCTCAGCCCCTAAGTAGTTGGGACTAGAAGCACCTGCCACAACGCCTAGTTATTTTTAGAGAGGTGGTCTCACTCTTGCTCAGGCTGGTCTCAAACCTGTGAGCTCAAGCAATCCACCCGCCTTGGCCTCCCAGAGTGCTAAGATTACAGGCATGAGAAATCCGTCCAGCTAGATTTACTTCTAATTCTGGATTATTACACAGGGTATCCCGAAAGCTGCCCCTGAAGTTGCCATACATGAGAAAAATGGAAGATTGTAGCTGAGTGCACCTTTATTTCCAAAATATTCATTACGAACATTTACAAAGAGATGGCCAAACAGGTAGAGAATATTTTGTAAATATTTTTATAAAATTTTGCTTTTCTTGGCATTCTCATTGCCTATCTTTTTTTCCTATGGAGTTTGCCTTTATCTGAGCCTCAATCTTCTCTAAACTCCCAGTCACACCTTATATTAAATCAGGACTTCATCTTTGCTCAGACCCCCTTCCCACAGCCTTTCAGTCTCCAGCTACAACATAGGCCCGTTGCTTCCCCAGGTCTGCTGTACAAGGTCATACTAGGACTCTCCTTCACTGCTATTCTGGGGTGATCTGCTTTGACTTAGGATCCCATATTTTATTTGAATTTTCTTAAATATTGTCCTAATAGTACGATAGATGAACTCAGTCCCTGCATATACAAAAATGTCTTTTTCTGCTACTCGCACTCTAGATTAATAATCTGAGTATGGAACTCTTAAGATGAAAAACACATTCTTCAAAACCTCGAGGTACTGCTCTAATTTATTTTAGTGTCCAGTGTTGTCAGTGAAAATTCTGATATTAGTCTGATTCTCATTCCTTTGTGGGTGACTTTGAAGCTCTCTACTTTACCCCAGGCATTTTGAACATCATGACGAAATGCTATGCTCAACATGACATCTATAGACTTAGAACGCTAATTTCTAGGAAACTCTTTTCATGCATTAAATCATTTATGTTTTCTGTCCTCCTTCTGGAACCAGAGTTAACTAGCTGGGTGAGGAACTCCTGGGTTAATCTATCTTTTCTCTTATTTTCCTTCCTTCTCTGTGGTTCTGAGATTTTTCAATTTTATTTTCTAGTATTTCTATTGAAATTTTAAATTATAGTCACATTTGTGATTTCCAAAAGCTGTGCTCTAATTATGCCTTTTATATAACAGATCCTAACCTTATTTGTGGATTTAACATGTTCCCCCAATTCTGAGCATTTTGCCTAGAAGTTTGCCTGTAGTTCTTTGAGTTCTGGACGGGCTAAAGTGTGTGGAGTCAGCCTAGATCACAGCAACCTCAAACTCCTGAGGCAGGTGCCCACCACAATGCCTGGCTAGTTTTTCCTATTATTAGTAGAGATGGTGTCTCCCCTCTTGCTCAGGCTGGTCTTGAACTTCTGAGCTCAAGGGATCCTCTCACCTCAGCCCCACCCCCACCCCCCAGTGCCAGGATTACAGGTGGCACCATCATACTGACCTAGCCACTGACTTTTATGTTGCTACCCCTCATCACATGCTTTATGATCCTCTGTTGCATAAAAACATCTATTTCTGGTTGGGTCTGGCCCTGAGCAGGAATTCAGAAAGGGAGTACTGGAAGGCTGCAGCCCCCAGAGGTTGGTTTTTGGAGGAGGGGGTGGGCAGCTAGTCGTCAACCTGCAAACCACCCTCAGATGCCAGAATGAGGAGGGCTTAATTCTTGGGGTATTGTCATTCACACTAGAAGCCCTAGATTTCAGCATTTTGCCTTTGGGGGGGTTTTTAGGGAGCTTGACTAGGCCTTGCTCTATCTCTAGTAAGAATCAATTCTTTATTTTTGTGCATTGTAATCAATTTAAGCTTTATAAAACATGTATAAGTGAACATTCTCCTAATTCCCCCAAGAGTGCTATGGGCTTTCCTCCCCAATTAGGGTATACTCCCCACAGCAGTGAGGAATGATGGTGTCATCTACCTGCTCCTCATCCCCCATCCCTGCCTCACCCAATAAGGGGCAGGGCACAGGGCAGAGCATCTCCCCCTCCCCCCAATACCAGTCCCTGCATGATGGGCTCCAGACTGCGGCCCCTTCCCCTGGTAAGATCATAGGCCAGATCCCACCTGCTTTCTGCCTTTGTGATCTCTTGGCTGTTAGGGAACTTTGAGGAGCCTGGACACAAACCCATCTATCTCATCGGCCATCCGGAACCACAAGTCAAATTCCAGTCATTTCTTGTAGGGGTCCGGTTTTCATCCCAGCCTAGTTTCCCATCATTCAAAGGTGAAGGTCTTTGTCCCAACTGTTATTCCATCATCTCATCACTACCACTTCCCACATACTGTGTGTGTCCCACACCATGTAAGCTGAAATAAACCAACAGAGGAACAGGGGGAAATATTCCAGAAAAGACTGTTTTGGCCAGCTTGTATATTTAAGCTTGGATAGATGTAGATGAAATGTCAACTGACAACATTTCATCATTCAACTTATATAAATTTTTTAGATAAGGTCTGGTTCTGTTGCTTTGGCTAAAGTGAAAGGGCATGATCATAGCTCACTACAACCTCAAACTCCTGGGTTCAAGGGATCCTCTGCCTCAGCCTCTGAGTAGCTAGGACTATGGGCACATTCCAGCACACCCAGCTAATTTTTTTAGATTTTGTAGTGATGGGGTCTCGCTGTGTTGCTCAGGCTGGTCTCAAACTCCCAGGGCTCAAGCAATCCTCCTGCCTCAGCCTCCCAAAGTGCTGTGTAGGCCGTCATGCCCAGCCTATACTAACATTTAAAAGTCACACATCATTCTAAATATTCACTTAAAAAATAATTCTATTCATATTTCATGAAGCAATTTCATTCAATCTCCAGATGCTTCTTTGACATTACTTCTTCAGAGAACAATGTCTAACCCAGTTTTCCAGAACATTTTAAGGTTTGTTGTATCTAAAACTTGTAGTACTTATGATGTTAAATCCTGAGGAATCAGTACTAAATGTGAGCTAAATTTCTTTGATTCCTTTAAAAAAAGTCAATTTTTATTTATAATATTTTAAAACTAAATTTAACCTCTAGCAGCACCCACAATTAAAACTGACTGAGGTCACTAAAGTCCTTTTAGGCCAATATATTTACATCAGAACTTCGTCACTCAAATTAATTAGGACAGCTTTCAGAAAGATTTTGTAAAGGCTCAAATATAGCATAGAATAATTTAGGGGTAAAATTAAGTCTTGCTTCATATTTATAGTCAGGACATAAAGAAAATGCCTCTTCTGGATTTCTACATAAGAGAACTTGATGCTATGAACAGGCATGGGACAATCCCTCTCTTTCTGGGGGACGGGGGCCCTTCCACACAAAGGCCACACTGTCCTAAGCCATTTCTGGTCAGATCATCCCATTAAATGATTAATGCTGCCAGCCTTAGCTAGGCTGGCCATATGTCCAGGTTTCCCTAGGACAGTCTTAGATCACACCTGTTTTGTCTTAAACCCTAACATTCCACCCCCACCACTTTCGCTCACAGACGTCCCTATTAGGAAGATGAGTGATATGGCCACCCAGCCTCAGATATGAAGCTGGACGTGAAGCCTGATTGCTGTAGCAGCTGGACTTCACCAGCACCAAGGTCAAAACCACAACAGCGTGGCTGCATCAGGCGGTGGGTTCACAGGAACTGCTAAGTTATTTTGATCTAGGAAACCTTACAGTCAGTCTCCACAAGATAAGGCCACCAGAGGCCAGCTTGTCTGGTCACCAGAGCTCCCCTGGCCTGATAAGAACCTTCCCTCCACCCAGGTTGACTTCTAGTCTAGGTACCCACTGACAGAAGTACCATCCTCCTGGCTCCCAGGGAAGTACCTGCTCTCCAGGGACCAGTGGGCTATATAGGGAACATCCACACCCCTCCACCATGCCCTGGCTGCTGTCAACACACCTGGTAGGTACCCTCCTAGACTGTGGAGAAGCTTTATGATTCACGCCCCACCTTCCTCACCTGGTGATGAGAAGGGGCATTAAAGCTTGCTTATGTTCTCATCTAGAACCCGCACCTCTGCCTCTGGGTAACCTCCTCTCCCTTGCAACTAGAAAAATCAATCCATCAACACACTAACACCTCACAATAGGCTTTCCAGCCGAAATACAGCGGGTGCCAAGGAAATGTATACACATTTTAAGAAAGGAAAAAAGTATGTTAAAATTATTACACTGATAACAAAAGATGAACACAGTCATATTTGAGCACCTCTTATAACTGCAGAAGTCAAACGTGACTTGGGCAATGCAAATTTTTTTTTATTTTTTATTTTTTTGCAGTTTTTGGCCAGGGCCAGGTTTGAATCCACACTTCTGGTATTTGGGGCCAGTGCCCTATCCTTTGAGCCACAGGCACTGCCCAGGTATTACAAATTTAATACAGCTTTCTTAAAATATATGTACATGTTTTTGGCACCCTCCATATGTATGTTTTTAAAAGTTATAAAATGACTGTTACCCATATTGGTGACTAATTGGAGACTACTTGGAGATCTAGAAATACATCTGGGTACTCTCCTGAAAGTTATATCCATCAGTAGTCAGTTACACTACAGTAAATATTATTGTATTTAGTTTGTCCTATTTTGTCCTGAAGAATCATTTCAGAATAACCTAGAAGGAAACTTAAGTACGCTAGATAAAACTCCAGTGTTCCGGGCGGTGCCTGTGGCTCAAAGGGGTAGGGCGTCGGCCTCATATGCTGGAGGTGTCGGGTTCAAACCCAGCCCTGGCCAAAAACTGCAAAAAAAAAAAAAAAAAAAAAACCTCTAGTGTTCCTACAAGTAGTTAAGATGGGAAACTGACTTCTTTTAGGGAAAAGTCACTGCTGTTCCCAGCTAGCTAGCAGTGTCCCTCTGTCAGGTTTGGTGTGAAATCCCCACCCTTGCTGGCCCTCTGCATGGGTCAGGGCTGAGAAGCCTCTTGCTGTTTTTACCCATGGACATACCCTGAGCTCTAGAGTAGGATCTGGCCTGTAGCAAGCCCTCAGATGTTTACTGAGGAACGATAACAGCTCATCTACCTTGGGGGTGTGATTTGTAAGAGCCACTCTCCACTGCTCTGTGAACTATAAAACAAGTACCAGAAATTGTAACTACCAAGTGACTCTGTGGTAACAGCCATCTACGGAAGGAGACTTTGATTGTGAAGGTATGAAGTTTTCTATTGCTGCTGCAACAAACTTTCATAAACTTAGTGTCTTAAAACACACATTTTTTATTTTACAGTTTTTTAGGCCAGAAGTCCAACATGGGTCTCACTGGGCTAAATGTAGGTGTCGGCAAAGCTGTGTCCCATTCTAAAGGTTCTAGGAGAGAATGTTCCCTGCCCCTGCCAGCTTCCCGCTTTGTTCCTTCTACCCGCAGAGCCAGCAGCCCAGCATCTCCACGTCTCCCTCTTTTTCTTCATATAGATCCCCCTGCGCTGGGCCCCCAGGGAGTCCAGGAAGCTTTCTCTGATTTTAAAGTCAGTTGATCAGCAACCTAATCCCTTCTGCCACCCAGCTCCCCTCTGCCTTTTAGCCTAACACACCCACAGGTCTATAGGGTTAGGACTTCTTTGCCCGCAACATTCACCTTAAATTGTGCTCAGTTACCAGGAAACTGAATTCTGAAGAGCGGCCTAGGTAAGAACATTTTATGTAAAGTATTCCCCAAGGGCACACACACTCTGGGCTAATCCTCCCCCTTCACTCTACCTTCTGGTTACACCAGGCTTCTTTCACACCCCTCCCTCACCCACGCCCTCCAGGCTCAAGGCCTCTGCCCAGGTTCCTCTCTCTCCCCAGAATCATCCTACTCACCCATCAGGTCTCCGCCTAACAGTTCCTCACTTACCCTCCCTTCATACCATGGTGACCATGCTCAGTGAAAGTGAGATGCATGAGATGCCCTGGCTCATGGCCCTCTTCCCTCCCACAAGGTCAGCTCCCTGGGGACAGGGACACATCTGTTTCATCCACTGTTGCACCCCCAACGCAGTGCCTTGCATTTCAAGGATACCCAATGAGTGTTTTTAAAGAATGAACCAAGTGGCTGGTGGCAGTAGCTCATGCCTGCAATCCTAGCACTCTGGGAGGCCGAGACAGGTGTATTGCCTGGGCTCAGGAGGCAAGACCAGCCTGAGCTAAATAAAGCGAGAGCCTTGTCTCTAGAACTAGCAGGGTGTTGTGGCAGGTGCCTGTAGTCCAAGCTACTCAGGAGCCTGAAGCAAGAGGATCTCTTGAGCCCAAGAGTTTGAGGATGCTGTGAGCTATGGCACATGGTACTCCACTCAGGGGAAAATGAGTGAGACTCTGTCTCAAAGCAAAAAAAAAAAAAAAAAAAAAAACACATAATTTACACAATTAAAAGACAAACTTCAACTTTAATTTCAACACAGATTTAAAATTGTGAAACCATAGCTCAGCGCCTGTGGCTTAAGCAGCTAAGGCGCCAGTCACATACACCTGAGCTGGCGGGTTAGAATCTAGCCTGGTCCCGCCAAATAATGATGGCAGCGACCAAAAAATAGCCGGGCATTGTGGTGGGTGCCTGTTGTCCCAGGTACCTGGGAGGCTGAGGCAGAGAGAATCGTTTAAGCCCAGGAGTTGGAGGTTGCTGTGAGCTGTGAAGCCACAGCACTCTACCCAGGGCAACAGCTTGAGGCTCTGTCTCAAAAAAAAAAAAAAAAAAAAAAAAAAAAATATGAAACCTGAAACTTTCAACCATTTCTCAAAGATCCTCTAGTGCAGCAGTTCTCAACTGTAGTAAAGAGCCGTGGCATTAGGAAGGTTGAGAACCACTGCTCTAGTGGGATCTGGTAGGAAATGGGGCTGACCTCCCGCAGATGCTCCTTTGAAGACTCTAGTTTATTCTTGTAAAACATTTCGTATTCCATCTATACGGTGATTTTTTTAAGACTATGTAAATTAATTTATGTAGCATTGTTTTAAGCAAAAAGTTTTACTTGCAAATCTTTAGGTAGAAGTGATGCAGAAATGCCAGCGCCAGTTTGAAAACACAATTTTCAATCCTTCACCCATCCTTTAGCAGATGGTTCCTGAGTCACTCACTGTGACTGGGCCCACCCCCACCTTCCTAGGGCTTATCAGAGCAGCCAGTGGTTCTAATTTCCAGCGATTCTTACTAATTAATGCATTTATAGGAGCTGCAATGGAAACGGGTTTCCCACAAGCGATGCTTAGTAGCAACTCAGCCTTACAGCAGTGTGTCCCAAATGCCCGCATCACGTCTGGAAAACCAGAGGAGGGCCTGAGAGAATTAACAAAAGCTAACTCTAAGTAAAGCAGTCGTCCATACCTGTAACTCACCAGCTAAATATATACCAAAATGAGCCCACAAGAAGGGTTCTAAAAGAAAGCTTAGGGAACATCTTGTCAAATGAAATTTAAACTTTCTGGTTTCATACACGTAGAACTAAATGGCCCTGGTGATTTTGAATGGCTTTACTCCATCCCTTCTGGATTCTATACATGTGTGGCTCCTTACAACACCAGGGACTCACCCTGATTCTGGCTTGAGGGCTCTACAAAGCCTTCGGTGAACTGCCTGCCCTCTGTCTCCCCAGCCTCCTCCACGCGGGTGTGCACTGCTGCCATACTGACCCTCGTTTCTGTCTTAGAACACACCAGCTTTGTTTCCATCTCAGAGTCTTTGCATCTGCTTCCTCCATGGGTACAGGGAGAGTAGTACCTGGCGTATCTTTGGCACTGAATAAATAGAAGGACTGCACCCCTCGGCAGATACTAATCATACACCCCAGGATTGTTCTTCCCAAGACAGGCAGCAAACCTGTCTTGTACAGACTGTGTACAAGACAGGTTTGCTGTGTAGTACAGACTGCTCACCTCTACAGGACACCTGTATTGCAGACACCTTCACATATACTTTTATTTACATGTTGCAGGAATTGGGAGGAATAGGTATCTTCATCTTACAGATAAAGATATGAGGCTCAGACATTCCCGGAAGTGGACACAGCTTCCAGCCAATCCCTTTCCCACATGCCTGCGCTTTCCACTACAACTGCAAGTGTCCTCTGCCCTCCAGCCACACCCCAGCCCTGGGCTGCCCCTACTCCCCTCCCCTTCACAGAGGCCTTTGCTCCAGGGTTTGCAGCCACCCCGCCCCCACCCCACAAAAGCTGTCTCCACATTCATTTCCAAACTCCAGCTCCAGACTTTGCCTGTGAATTTGCCTCCAAAACCCTCAGCTCAGTTTTCACACTCTCCAATGTAAACTCTCACCCAGGGCAAGGATTTCTCCCAATTCCACCAAACTAGGGTATAACCTCCTTGAAGCCAGGAATCTGAAGTTTTTGTAACTTCAAGGGTGTTTGGCCAAGAAAAACCAAAACCCTATTTAACTATATTAACTGGATGATCCAGTTGGGCGAGTAGGAGCTAAAATTCACAGTGGAACAAATCTGTTCAGCTCCCAGCCTGAGGTTTTCATGTTTACACGGAAAATTGTTTAAAAGGCAGAGGCTCTCTTATCTATGAACTACAACCTCACATTCAAGAAAGACTAGATTTCTAATAACTTTCTAGGAAATCACATAAGAAAAACACCCCTCCTGCAGGACAAACCTGTAGGACAAACAAGCTGTCATTGTTAATAATACACCAACAGCAATTATCTTCCATGCCCCTACAATGAGTTCATTACAAAGTAGATACTATTATCACCATCCATTTTATAAATACAGATATGGATGCTAGTTCAGAGAGGACAAGTAACTTGCTCAAGGTCACACAGCTGGTAAGTGACAACGCAGGGTTATGCCCAGCACTCCCTGGGTCCTAAATTTTGCTCTAAACCACTATACCCACCGTCTCCTTTCTGTTTGATTTGATGATATCACTGAAGCACTCCAATTTGCCTACTAAAAAAAATTATTTTATAAGAGCATGCTCAGTTATAATTAAGGCCCATGAAGTGTTTTGAGATCTGTGCCAGAGGAGCCCAAAGAATACGTGTTGCCTTTAATTGGATCACAAGACCAGCAATTTTGTCCAGGCCCTCCTAAAATTTCACAGGAGATTTTCCCTGTCTCCTTGAAAGAGCATGCTGGAGCTAAGCCCTGTTTCCAGTGATGTAATACTCCTGCCATTTGAGCCTGAGGGTTCCAGTTCTTACAGGACTCAGTACATGCTTTTATAAGTGTGTCTCTGACTAAGAGCAAGGGTGCTCATGCAATAAAGGAACATCCGAGGCAGAAATGTGTTTTTATCATCCACAACTTTCAACTTCCCCAAGCTCAGAACATTTACAGGTGTATACTAGGAAACACTGTCAAGTCACAACCATCAACTTCAACTATTTGAATGAAATGCCAACTAGAGTGGTCAGAGCAGCAAATTGGAGAAGATGGGGAAGAATTCTGGTTCTATCCCTGGCATCTATTTTTGGTGTGTCCAAGGTTGACCAACATCTGCATATCACCCAACAATAAGAATTTAAATAACTCAAGGAAAAAGAATACCAGGAACACCGACAAAAGAATCACAATAGCTGGCGGCCTACATTTAAAGTCAAGAATTCCACCTTAATTCAACAAAAGTGTATAGAGTATAACTAGCTCATTTTAAAAATAAAATTATTAGTTGAGAAGAGTCATCCAGCTGACCAAGTGACTCATACTGGAATGGTACCACTCAAAAAGTTACAATAAAAAGGCTGTGCTGTCCGCTGCAGTAAAGAAAAATGGAAGTCCAAGTTCCGTCTCCAAGCAACCCTGTTCTTTTTGTTTCACAACGTGGCTGCCAGATCTTGTCAAATGTAGCATTTAAACACTTCCTGTGCTGCTGAATTATCAGATACCTGATTCTTCAGTTGCCACATCATTATTTGCCTTCAGAGCAGTCCAATCTCTAGTAAGTTTTCCTTTCAAGAATAAGGAGCTGTATACATTGAACTAGGAGCCCACTCTCCCATACTTGATCTTCACACATATCATAGATGCTTAGTAAGTTTCTATTAAGTGAATATAGTTTATTTTATAATTAATCACTTTTTTTTTTTTTTGGAGACAGCCTCACTCTGTCGCCCTGGATAGAGTGCCATAGTGCCACAGCTCACAGCAACCTCAAACTCTCGGGCTCAAGTGATTCTCTTGCCTCAGCCTCCCCAGGAGCTAGGACTACAGGTGTCTGCCACAACACCTGGCTATTTTTTTGTAGAGATATAGTCTTACCCCATCTCAGCTCAGGCTGGTCTCAAACTCCTGAGCTCAGGCAATCCATCTGCTTCAACCTCCCAGAGTACCAGGATTACAGGTGTGAGCCACTGCGCCTGGCCTTATAATTACTTTTAATAATTTTAAATTTGAGTGTGTTATGACCAAGCAGATTTTTGTATGCCAAATGTACTAATTATCAATTAGAATAGTGATACAGTGCTAATTCTAACAACAAAAAGACTCACTTCTTAAAAGCTGGTCTCAAATAGCTCACAGGCATACACACCAAAAAAGTGACTAAGTTTCATCATTTTTCAGTAAAATATTTTTAATAAATCCAGCAAGAGAAAAAGGTGTATTTAATGAGCTCACACCTGGTGGGTCACCACATCCATTTTACTATTCCAATAGCTTAAGAAACCCAAATTTTTCAATCTTTGAAAAGGAAATTAATATGATCACAGTTTATTTTCTAAGTGAGATAACTACAACAACAGGCTTAACAGCTCTGGCAGAGACTGCTGGCTGTCACCCAATGTCCGTTCTCCCCTTTTCCTATAGTAAGGAATCTTTTAGCTGGGCATAAGGCCACCCTGAACACTACTCATCTCAGCCTCCCTTTCCAGCTGGACTATCCCCTGCAATTTGTTCCTCCTGGATAGGATGCATGATAAAGCATCACACTGCTGCTCTCAAGAATCTCAAAAGGTGGTGTGCATGTGTCCTTGGCTTTGTTCTTTGCCCTTCTCCACCTGCCTCGCATGGGGATGTCACCATCTTGCATCACCGGGTTGAGGACTCAATGGTGGAACAGCAGGACTCAGTTCTGGGTCCTGACACGTTAGACCGGCTACCCAGATTTTTATAGACCAGGAAGTCGAAGACAAAACAAAACCAAGAGAGGCCTTTGGGCTTTTTTTTTTTTTTTAAGACAGATTTAAAGGGTATACCCCCACTTAATGGACATGATGTTAGGGGCTATGGCACACCTCGTGGGGACAGTACACAATTATAAGGACTCTACCTAACAACGCCAAAATTGTAACCTAAGTCTTGAGACCCTAAAATTAACCTGAAATTTTAAAAAAGTCAGATGTAGAAATAGAATACCATGACCAAAAAAAAAAAAAGAAGGTAGTTTAAAAGGTATATATAAATATTTACAGAAATCAAGTTATATGGCTAAACGTTTACATTGTTTACTACTCCACTCTGGCGCTTAGATATTTATGACCCCTATGGCTTGGGAACCAATTAAGGAAAATAGATGGTGGCCAGAGCACTGGAGCTGTGCCCCAGAGACCCTTTGTTGTTGTAGGACATTTCCCTTTTAGTTGCTGGGTTGTGGGGGGAAATATGTGGTCTGGGGGGACTCCTATGGGAAGCATGGCCAGGACAATAAGGAGGGACATTCAGGGGCTTAGGACAAAGCTACTAACAGGTTGAGTATTCCCTTTCCTAAATGCTTAGGACCAAAAGCATTTAGGAATTTTTCCCAGAAAATGCTCCAATGACATTTCCTTTGAATGTCATTTCAACAAAATCTCTGATTTTGAGGTTGTTCAGATTGGGGATGCTCAACCCGTATCATTCAGAAGTTATTTCAGCATGTTAGCAGCTAGTACTACCTTACTGGATATACTATATCAGTCCTACTTAGGCCTATTATTGGGATAATATAGTATACATGTATAGCAGCTACTACCTCTAGAAAGCTCACACCTTCCTGTCTACCCCATAACAGGCCAAAACCATGATCAGAAATACTGAGGGAGTTCTGAAAAGATGGGTAGGTTTAAGTCCCAGCTGCACAATCTGTTGCTGGGTATCACTATGAGTTGCCTGGGAAATGGCTCTACCTAAATTTTCTCCTGGAGTGTTGCAAGGGTCAAATGGAATAATGTCAAATAACTCTGTAAACTCTTATCACAGTGATGAAGCAGTACATGCAATCTTATATATTCCAATAAATCATTGTAATTTTAACAGGTACATTTTAATAAGTGTAGGTCAGACACAAACACTGAAGCCTTCAGCTATCCAACAGCTTGGGCGTTAAGCTGTCCACTCTACTTGTTGAAAAGATTCTACCAACCCCACTGATAGAACAGCCCATGGTAATATCAGATGGGTAGGACAGAATTTGTGACAGAGCGGAATGAAGGCAGCCATTCCCCCAGAATTAGCCATGACCATTAAAACAATACTAGGCAGGCCACTGCCCTAGGAATTGATTTTCCATTTAAGGTGAAATGGGGTAGGTATGAAGTTTTTTTAACACCACGTTGCTTTTAGCAGCAAAGCATTAGAAATTACCTAGATAGCCAGACTGGCTTAATATAGCATAGTTCACCCTTAAAACTGAATACGATGCAAAAATTAAATAGTAAGGAAGATATTAATTTACAACATGGAACAGGCTCAAACACGCCTAGAAAAAAAGCATAAGGCACAGAAGAATCTATGGCATGCTACCAAATCTATAAAAACATATATATATGCATACATTTGTTTATAAACGTATAGGTATCTCAGAAAGGAGTCACAACCAGCCAGTAAACAATGGCTGCCTCCAGGAAGAACAGAGGGGCTAGAGACCAGGGGTGAGAGGGTGACTTTTACTCCATGTCTTTGTAGTTTATATTTGGACCATGGGACTGTATTACCTACTCAAAAATAAATAGAGGTAATTTTTTTAAATGGCATCAGTCAGTGGGGTCGCTGAAGGTTTTAAAGGAAATGATAGTCATAGAAGTAAAAATCAGTGCACAGAAGTCATGAAGTAAACTTTATAGTTGCATAAAACAAGCTCACACATGCTATCTTTGTGTAGGCAGTTGCAGGCAAAAAAGTCAAGATTGATTTTTACAGCCCATTCCAGAGGCATGACAACGTCTCAATAAAAGCAAGTGCATCAGCATGGACCTACTGGGCACCAGGCCTTACAATAGAGTGCAAATGTAACGCAGACCTTGAAATATACGGAAGAAAGGAAACAAACAGCTAAAATAGAAGGGTAGCTAGAGAAGCTTTCCAACAGAGTCAACAGTCAAGTGAGGTGCAGTCTAAAACACAATGCCAGAACTCTAAATTTCACCATACGCGTCTGCAGCAGGGCAGTTCTCAGGACAACACCTCAGCTATGCAAAAGCATCCAAAAGAAACTCCTGGCCCCTCTTCTTTTTTGTAAGGGACTTAATCAGTCCAGTCCAGGGGATCCCCAATATTCAGAGCTAAAGCACTGTAAATATTGTTAAAAGTAGCCACAGGCTGCAAATGCCTCAGTTTTGGATGCTAGGGACACTGCCCCACCTACCTACAGCAACCACTTCCTAGGGGAGGAGCTGAGTTTACCTAACAGAGTGAGTCAGAGCCTGAGTCAACCTCACCTTTCATCTAATCTAGAGCAATGAATGAGAGATATGGCAGGAGCCAGGACTCCTTGTTCAGAAACCTAACGGAGGCAGGGAGTGGTGACCAATATGGGGAACACACAGCTGCTTCTGGATTTGTGCCCAAAGGCAAAGCCCCGCCTAGTTCCTAATCGAAAAATATTTCTCATCTCAGCAACTTGCAACTCTTCTATGATGAGAAAAAGATTCACACAAGTTTGGTGGGACTTGAACAGACCTGCTTAAGCTTCTGGTGATATTTTATAAAAACAGCCACATGGGCTAGGTAGATTAGGAGGGAGGGTGGGACAAGGATTCTAGAGAAAAATGAAGCAGAAACAACTCTGGACATAAAGGGGCCTCTGTTTCTTGATTTTACAATGAAGGTGGTGGCCTACATTTCTAGACCTGAAGTTCCTTCCTAACTCCTACAGGCGGTAAACAGTTTTCAGTTGTAAAGAAATCCATAAAAGTATTATCATATCCAGTATTTCTAGAACATGCCCACTTTTGGTGCACATGAAAACACCTAGGTCTTGTGCATTGAGTTTAGATTTCTTTTAAAGCACCTTTTTTTTTTTTTTTTTTTTTTTTTAGTTTTTATCTTTTTTTAATTGAGACAGAATCTTACTTTGTCACTCTTGGTAGAGTGCCATGGGGTTGTAGCTCACAGCAACCTCAAACTCTTGTGCTCTAGCGATCCTCTTGCCTCAGCCTCCTTAGAAGCTGGGATTACAGGTGCCCGCCACAATGCCCAGCTATTATCTTGTTGTTGTTGTTGTTTAGCAGCCCCAGGCTGGGTTCCACCCCACCAGCCCCAGAGCATGTGGATGGCACTAACCACTGAGCTACAGGTGCCCAGCCTATTTTATTTTTGAGGAGTGACAAGTGTCAACTCCATGTAAAGCTCTGGGCAAACAGATAATCCAACCTCACAATGCAAAGCCCTCAGGAAGCTTCTACTCTGACAGGTAATATTTATCAGTTTCTATCCTGACAGCTCCCAAACAGCTTATTAGAAATTTTGTCAGGAAAATATCAGTAAGAATGAAGAACGTCTATTAAACACCACAGGATCTAGGCAATAGAGTAGTTAGCCCCTGGGGGGGGAGGGGAGGATGAAGATTATAAAGCTGCTCCCAAGGTAGTAGATTACCAGGCTCTCAGGTTAGTGAACAAGGAAAGTATTTGCAAGACAAGCTAAAGATGTCCTTACTACACAGGACAGCTGTTAGTCCAGTGTTCTCTGAACAAACAAGCACTTCCTTTCGAACTTTGACCTGTAAATGTGCCACTGTTATATCAAGCCCCAGCTTCAATCTCAACACAGCATGCAGCTATAATCACTATTGGGTTCATTTTAAAGCTATAGAGAATTAGGAAAGAGACTAGCGAGATACAGAAGGGAGAAAAACTAATATGGCTAGGCTTTTTATCAATTTTTTTTTAACTCAATGAAAAACTTAAGACAAATTACTTGGCTTCTCCAAGGATACAGGTGAAGAACACCCTGGCGCCCCATTCGTGCAGCCAGGTACTCGCCTGCTGAATTCAAGAAGCTGCAGCTCTTCACACCAAGTTGAAAAAACACGCACCAAACTGGAGACTGAATTTTAACTTCTACCATAAATTTGTTAAACTTTTACTTCCATTGCCACTAATCTATATTATAGTATCAAATGATTTGTGATTTAGCACAATTCTACATTGAGTTCAAGTTTGTTTAGCTTATCAATATTTTATGGCCTCTATTATAATATGGGACATCACTGTTTCTGAGCACCTCAGAGGAAGTTTTAGTAGTATGAGAGTGTTCACAATGTTAACATCCTTAACATTGCTGAGCTGTACACTTAAAATTGTTAAAACAGTACATTTTTTGTTATGTGTACTTTCTATAATTTTTTTTCTTTAAGGATAACAGGGTATATACCAGGTCATTATAAAGAAATGATCAGCCTATTTTCTATAAGTCTTTAAGGTATTTGGGGAATTAAATCTACTCAAAGAGTTTAACAAACACCCATTAACTATCCATTTCTGTGCATTAGATTTGAAGCAAAAATGGACAAGCTATCAGCCTTGCTATTAAGAAGCTCAAGACCAACAGTGCTCTTATCCATCAGGCAGACATTTATAGGGTGCCTTCCACATGCAAGAGATTTGGTGAGGCCAGGAGGGCAAACAGGTGCCGTCTCATGCGCAAACAGCCATACATCAGGAGCGGCTGACCAAGCTGACCCGAGGAATTCAGAGACTCCACTGAGAAATGTGCCCCCAATTAGCAGGGTAAAGGTTGACGGGGGCTGTATATTTGCTGTCTCTATCCTATGCCATTAAGTGGGGGACATTTAAAAACCCAAGATACTGCTATATTAAGGGCAAGATTATGGGGTGGCGCCTGTGGCTCAAAGGAGTAGGGCACTGGCCCCATATGCCGGAGGTGGCGGGTTCAAACCCAGCCCCAGCCAAAAACTGCAAAAAAAAGAAAGGATGGGGGCAAGATTATGTAGCACAGGCGCACAGGTTTAACTCCAGGAATGGACTACTTCACCAAAAGGTAAACAAATACAGCACAGCGTTCAGTGGACCAGGCTTCAGGCAGCTGGGTCTCAGGACAGTGCCATAATCTAGCTGTCACTGACTTTTCTGGGTCTCAGCCTTTCTTCTATAGAGAAGACGAACAGGTTACTGTTTCGCTGCCATTTTCACGAAAGCAATGAATGGTGCAGGCAGGTGAACATGTACAGGGGCACAGTACAGAGTGACCAAAAGCTTGCTATGTCTTTAAAGTCTTGTGTTTTATATTAAGAACTTACACATACTTGATTTTGCACTATAATGATGTTTCTATACCCCCACCAGCCCCCTCCAGAAGATGTTCCATTATTTAATTTGTAATAATTTACCTCAGGGGAACGAATACTGAGGTCTTGATGATTCACTTTTGCATAATTTCAAAGATATTCTATTTCCTCTCAGACTCAGATTTACCTCAAGGCCTATAACATTTATCTTGAAGAAGATTGAAAACTGACAGTACCTGAGACCCCCAAGGGCTAATTTAGCCTCACTTTCCACACTTGTGAAAGTTTAACAAGGCCGTGTGTCATTTTAATTCAATAAATGCCCTGAAACACTGGATCAATGAACTAGGATCACAAAAGCAATCAACCCAGCCAGTGGGAAAGGAAGCATGACCATAGCCTCCTGCCACACTCCCGGAGCTCACTTCCAACCCGCAGGACACGTGCCAGCCAGTCAATGCCCTGCCATCCACGCAGCCTGCAGGACACACCAAGATGTACCATCGCAGACACT
Source organism: Loris lydekkerianus (assembly GCA_963574355.1). Taxonomy (NCBI): domain Eukaryota; kingdom Metazoa; phylum Chordata; class Mammalia; order Primates; family Lorisidae; genus Loris; species Loris lydekkerianus. The sequence continues at coordinate 41,746 of CAUYPK010054653.1, forward strand.
GCTGGGTTCGGGAGCTGCAGATAACTCCCACATGGGAAGAGCTCTCTCCATACCTAAGATGAGCCCTGTAAGAATTTAGCAAAATAAAAACCTATGGTTCTCCATAGCTCAAATATAGCTACAAAGACCTGGAAGCTGTTACATGGTTTTGCCAAGTTGCCATACTCTCTTCTTCAAGTCCCATATTTCCCCTTCCTCTCTTTATCAAGACCATGTATAGTTCCCATCTGCCTGTGGACCACCCCCAACTCTGGTTGTAGACCCCTCACAAAGAACAGCTTAACCTAAGGCCTGATTCCCAAAGGATAACTCTGCCATCTCTGCCATTCACCAGGCTGTGAACATAAGAGCTACAAAAACTCGGCAGAGAAAGGAAATTACATTCATATTTTACTTTAAGGGACCCCCAAAACAATAAAGGCTGACATTTATTGATATGCCAAGAACTCTGTTAAGTGCTTTATACTCATCACGTGCTATTTTTTGTTGTTTTTACATACACAGGGTCTTGCTGTGTTGCCAGGCTAGATTCAACTCCTGGGCTCAACCAGTCCTCCTGCCTCAGTCTCCTGAGTAGCTGGGACATTGGCATGTGCCTTAGCACCTGGTTGGAGACAGGTGCTATTAACACATTCATTTGATTGATGAGAACAAGTAACTTGTACAAAGTAAAACCGATAGAATGTGAAGAAGCTGGAATTTAAACATCTATCAGTCTGCCTCTAGAATGTTTTTCCTTCTGAAGAGGCAAACTTCTACACAACTATTGAGTAATTTAGGGCTAATAACCTATTATTCACTTGAGAAATCAGAAGCAATCAAAGAAAGGTGCACCCTTCCACCAGGAAGACTGTCCCCCTACCTGCATTTCTGCCCCTTTATTTTGCCTTCCTTCCTTCCGCTTTGCCATGAGAAGCTGCCCCGTGCTCTTACAATGAGCCCAGCTCCCTCCACTGGGGTGTCCCTCTCACCTGCTCACAGACGTCATATCAACAATTCTCCTCTCTCTTGCATTAACTTTTCTTTTTCTATTCAAACATCAACAAACCAGCTCACTATAACTTCCTCCCATCATAAAAAGCAAAACCCTCTCCATACCCTTTCTCCTCGAGCTCCCCCCACCCCGCCCTGCTCCCCTCTATAGCAGAACTCAAGAGTTCCTATTCTTTGTCTCCAATTCTTCCTCTGTTCTCTCCCAAACCCACTCCAGTAGGGCACTGCTCCCACTGGTCTCCCACATTGCTCTCACCTGGTCACCAGCAGCCTTCACATCACCCATCCAGTGACCCACTCTCAGTAAGTGTCATTTGACACAGCTCATTCTTCACTTCCTCTTAGAAACACTTCCGTCCTGTAGCTTCCAGGCAGCACATCTCCCAGCCCTCCTGCCCCTCACTGGCCATTCCTGTCGGTCTCAGGGCCGGTTTCTCTCACTCCTTACCAAGTGGGAGCACCGGAGGCTCAGTCCTTACTGTCCATCTCTGGTGCTTTCCTTCAGTTCATCATAAATACACCCTTTACTTGCACAGACATCTCTACAATGACTGCCAATGACTCTTGTACTGTTATCTCCAATCCAAACCTTTCACCTGAATTCAGACTAACATTTTTAATTGACTCTTATTCAGTTGCCTACTCAACTGCTTCACTTGGATGTCCAAACACCTCAAACCTTACATGTCCAAAGCCAAACTCCTGCCTTTTCCCCAATATCTATTGCTCTTACAATCCTCCCCAAATCATAACAAATTCATCCCTCCAGCAGATCAGGCCAAAAACCTTGGGCACATTCTTTTCTACTTTGTTTCTTCCACTCAACACAGAGTTCATAGGAAATCTTGTTGTGGACTCTACTTTCAAAAGATATCCAACATCTAAGCACTTCTTACTATCTTCATTGCTACCACACTGGTCCAAACCACCATCATCACTTATCCATGACAATAGCTATCCAATATCACTTCTATCCTTGCTCTCATACAGTCTAGTCTCAAGGTAGGGCGATCCCTTTCGAATCTAAGTCAAAGATGTCATATTCTCGTATTCTTCCAATGTTTCCAGTCTCTTTCAATCTTTCATTGACCCGTATGGAACATGCTTCTGCCCGACAGCCTGTGCACCTGCCATTCCCTCTGCCAGGAATGCTCTTTCCTTGTAGCCTCCCTTCTCAGTGAGGTCTTCTCTGGCTGTCCCATTGCCAACCCTAACCCCAACTCCTGGCCCCTTCCCAGTCCCTACTCCCGTTCTCCACTTCACCTTTCTCTGCACCATTTACTATCTAACAATCTAACACACCCCTTGTTTACTATTTGTCTGTCTTGTTTGCTGTTGTACCTCCAGCACTCCAACCGTGCCAAGCACACAAATACTCAGTGAATAGCAGTTGAATGAACAACTTTTATGGGAAAACTCAAAAAAGTGGGCTGTAGTTTCTCTGGCAGGTCCCTAAGTTTTTACTTCTTTCTCATGTTCAAGTAAGGATAAAGATCTCTATTTCCTTTAGGTTGAAAGAGAAGACAAATATAAATCAGTATGTATGCACACACAGAAATAAATGAGCTTACAGAGACCAATTTCTCATCCCAAGATACTGAGAAATCTTCTTGGCCAGCTTCTGGCAGTCACTGCTAAGTTTAGGGGGTAAAAGAGGATGGGGAAATCACTGTCTCTCAGAGCCTATCCCCTGGGATCTCTTGGATGAGGGTCCCCAGGGGGCCTCTCTACACTCCTATAACCCTTAACTTGGTTAACCTCTGTAGAGCCCTTTTCTTTCTATCTGATGCAGTATCTGAAATGGCTTTACCATGTTCTGGGCATTAAAATACTTTCCTGGCTGGCCCCTAAAGTCCTCCCCACCCTTGGGACCATCTTAATTCAGTAGGCATCTCCTCAGCCTTCCCCAGGGCCAATGTCTCTGAGTCTCTAGAAGACCCAGCAGTGCCCAGACCATCTCTCTTTGAATTAGACCATCTCTCTTTGGATTTTTGAGTTTATGTAAGGCCTCCTCATTACCCAATCTTTAAACCCACTCTCAGCATGTCTAAATATTGCCTTAAGTTGGCACCTGGACCTAGTGTCATAAGCATCTGTGAGACCTTAGTGGCAAATAATGTCATTTTCCTAGAACTGTGTCTCTGTATGTCCACCCAATCACATTTGAGCCTCTGTGAGCTTTTCCTTGTCTGAAAACTTAAGTTTGAGTCACAGCAAAGCCGGATCCCTGAAGCCCAATCAACACGGTTCAGCACCTTACATTCCCCTCAAGCATTTCAAATGTCTTTGTCTTGCCTATCTCCAGTCTCTCCAGAGCCTTATAGAATTCTAGATATTTCCATTTCACTACTTTTGTTGTTTCAGTACCTTTAAGGAACAAACAGAACCTCATGTTCAGTAGAAGGACAGCCAGGCCATCCCCTGACATCACGTATAGGCTGATTTCTTGCCATCCACACCAGGGGACATTCAACACCTTTAGCCGTAATTCACTTTGATCAGGATCCTCTAGTTAAATTTATAGCTTGTTGCTTTTATCAGGACCACAGAAGACTGCTCACTTGATCAATGGCTGCACCTCCTAAAGAGAAGGGCATCCGATTGTATAAAGACAAAGAGGTCATTTGGTCCAGGAGGATAACGGTTCAGTGACATCCTACCCTCTGGGTCTGAAATGTTTGTTGTCATTTGCATGACGCATGTGCACACACAATTAAAACAATCTCACTACAAATTAATGTCCTTTTCAAAATGAAGAAAGCACAGTGACACTGATATCACTGAACAAAGCAAACAGACCTTGGGCAGAGAGGCATTGCCCGCAGCTTCCTTATTCTTCGTATCACTAACCAATGTGCCTCTTTCAAATTACTCCAAAGTTTATTTTTATTTCTATACTCCTAGGCTTTCAAAGCATATTTGTCTAAAAGGCTTTTCTTATATATATCTGAAATGGTTTTCCCAAAAGCTTCAGATTGTATGACATGTGAAATATACTAACCAGTTGTCAAATAAACAGGCAAGGAGACACCCACGGTCCCACGTCACTTGCTTCTGCCCTCTGCACTTGCTTTTAGTGGTGCTTCTTCCCATTCTCCCTAATTCAGAAGTCGTCTTTGCCATCTAATTGGTTTTACAGATGTGGAAGTTTTCTAAACAGTCTTTTGCCAATTTGGGGTCAGATGAAACAATCATGGAGTCCAGCATGGAGATGATATGGGAGAATCTGCTGCCACAAACACACCAACCTCGGAATCAGGGGTGCTGGTTTTGGATTTTTAAGATTGCCTAAAAGCCATACAGCAGTAGATGACAGCTGTCATTAGGTTAACAGGGACTGACACTGCTGGAGGGGCCATTTACCTGCCCCAGGTCTGGGCTAATTAATAATTAACCTCCTGATTTAGTTCCAAGAGATCAGTTTGCAATTCTAAATCCAACTGAGTAAGAAAACCCACAAAGACCATAATACTCCATACTTTGTCCATGTACCTTCCAACTTAGGCAGTTTTGTTGCCAACAATCAGATCCATCTGCACTCAAGTGCCTTCCTGGCAAACATTAATGCCAAACAAAGACCTAATAAAAATAAACCAAGTTTTGGGGAGGTGCTTTCAAAGTTACAAGGTCTGAGAAGGCCTAGGAACCAGACAGTTAGTATTCCTATCCATAAGTCTGTCCAGTTCTCCTGAGATGCACTTTCTGACATATGGTAACTGGAGAAGGAAATGGAATGGCAGAATGGGAGAACACACACTTAAATATGACCAAAAATCAAACCCAAAAAGAGAAAGCACACAGGCTGCACAGGCTGGGGAGCCCGGAAGATGTGGACCTAAGACCAAATCTGCCCAACAGGACACAGCCACGTTGTCTCTCACTGCCTCAGTGTCCACATTTATTTAACACACACACAAAATACTCATTCTGGGCCAGGACTACTCTAGATACGGTTATCCTGGCTTTACAGTGGAGGACAGAAAGGCCTAGAGAGGTGAGGAGTCTTGTACAATGTCTAGTAAATGGCAGAACAGGATCTGTTCCCGCCTAGCTCCAGGCTCTGTTCTTATCCATGTCATATGCTGCCTCCGTGTAAAGAAGGCAAGTTCGTCCGTCTCAAACCTAGAAGGCTTTAAGAACAGATTTTTGGATCACACTGTGGAAATTGATGCAACAGATCTGGGCTGAGCTGAGAATCAGACTTTCATAAAAGATTCCCTAAGTAGTTACCCTGAAGACCAGCCAGGTTTCAGAAGCTCTAAGGTTCCTTCCAGATATAAAGTTATTTGATTCTAATGACACACCCAAATGCAGTAGGGGAAGACAGGCACTGGGCCTGGCTGCAATACTTGATCTTTACCATTCTCCCAGGAGTGAGAATGTTACTTAGACTCCCCCCCCTTTCCCCCCCAGGGCCCATTCTGACTCTTAGGCTGTCCACAGGACTAGGGGAGAAGTCTTCCCACCATTTCACCAAGAATTAAACATCTCCAAGATTCCCTTCCCATCCTGGAAGAACTAAACCTTCCGCTATCAGGTCACAAGTACCCTCCTGTGCACACCGCCGTCTGACTCCCATACCCTTGTCAGGCTGTTCTCAGGGTCTCTATTCCACAATCCTCCTTCTCTATCTAGTCTTGTTTTAACAACCAACCACTTCAGCAAGTCCAGAGTATCCACTGCAGTGCAGGTCAGCCTGTATTTCTGGGGTTAAGTTCTAAAGTCTGCCTTCAGGGCAAAAGCCAAGCTTAATTTAAAACCTCTCATAAAAATCCCTTAGCTAAGAACTGGGCCCTTAACCCAAACACCAAGAACTTCTTTCCATTAAGGCGATAGCTTCCCCTTCCCTGGGGGCAGCAGATATCAAGGCCTCAACAAGGAAGGGCAAAGAGTTAAATAAAGAAATTTCTCCCTCTATCTACCCTCAGCAGGAAAGAATTGATTTTGTGAGTTAAATTGAATATATGAAATGACTCCATTGTACTTGTGCTAGGTGCTTAAGAGCCCTACCCTCACATAACCTATAATACAGTTGGGAGAGATTCCCCTGAAGATGGCAGATAACAGTTAAACACAAACCATCAGAACTATTAAGACACATGTGCTATAGATATTCAAGTGAAGAAGAGATTGATATAGAGTTGGGTGGGGAAGTTTAAACTGATTCTTGAGATAGGATTGTATTATTTAAGATGGGTGACTCGGCACTACTCAGTGTTGGAGGCACAACTAGCCCTGTCAACTAAGCATTTAGTATTTTGTTTTGTCTCTACTGTTCCTCTTGAAAATTCAAGAAATACACTGATATGTTGACCCAAGATCCTCAGAGAACCCATATGTCATAGTTCTAGTACTATTTGGTTATAAAACTTAAATTAAATCTTAATATGTTATGCTTAGCCTACATAACTAATAACACAGAATAACTGCTTCATTATAGAAGAGTAGAGAATTTATTTATTTATTTATTTGAGATTCTCACTCAGTTGCCCTGGGGTTAAGTGCCATGGTGTCATAGCTCACAGCAACCTCAAACTCTTGGGCTGAAGCAATCTTCTTGTATCAGCCTCCCAAGTAGCTGAGACTACAGGTGCCTACGTAACACCTGGCTATTTAGAGATGGGGTCTTGCTCTTGCTCAGGCTGGTCTCAAACTCCTGAGCACAGGCAACCCACCTGCCTCAGCCTCCCAGACTGCCAGGATTACAGGCATGAGCCTTTTTATTTTTTTTTTTTTGGACAGGGTCTCCTGTTGCCTAGGCTGGAATGCAGTGCTCACTGCAACCTTAGATTCCTAGATTCAAGTGATTCTCCTGCTTCAGCCTCCTAAGTAGGTACATGCCACCATGGCTGGCTAAGTGTTTAAAATTTTTTTAAAGACAAGGTCTTGTTATGTTGCCAAGGCTGGTCTCAAACTTCTGGCCTCAATCTCAAAGTGACGGGATTAGAGGTATGAGCTACCTCACTCAGCCAAAATCTTATTTGCTGAGCATTTAACCTGACTTTTTTTGTTGTTGTTGTTGTTAAATCATAGCTGTGTACATTAGTGCAATGAAGGGGTACAATGTGCTGGTTTCATATACAATCTAAAATATTCTCAAACTGTTCAACGTAGCCTTCATGGCATTTTCTTAGTTATTGTATGTAGACATTTGTATTCTGCCTTTAGTAAGTTTCGCCTGTACCCATCTTGACAAATTATTTAAATCATATCAATAACTTTGACTCCGTTTTCCCAGCCCTATCATTAACTTGGATAGTATCACACTAGACTGTGTTGAAATTAAACATGTCTATTTCTGCCTTTTTATAGCATTCTGAGACTTCTTGTAAGTCTCCCTGAACATTCTCTACTCTCAGGACTCAAGGTAACCCAGCAATCTCTGGAAGATGGCCCTGGGCCACATGGCGCTCTGCATGGCTGAACGCAAGGAAGCAAGTGCTTAGGTATATACATCCTGGATACAGCTCTGATCCTTGGCTAGCTACACTGCACTGGGGTTTTTCAAAAGTGGGGGTGGGGAGGTGGCAGGCAAAGAAGGAAGAACCCAAAACTTCATCCAAGGCCAGTTGAAATTAGGGTCAATAGGAAGAGAATCCAGGCACCAATATTTATACTTAAATAGCCCCAACCCATCCAAATGGCATGCGGTTCAATTGATCAACACAATATAGTACAGTTCCAAAAATGGAAATCCTTGCCAATTTCTCCAAATCTGAAGGTTATTTCTGACTTTTCCGTTAAGAGATGGCATGAACATGAGTCAGAAATACCAAGTTCAAATCCAGATCCTATTAAGACTCTGCTTAGGCAGTTGTGAGACTTTGGACAAGACGATTCAGAGCTTGCAGCTTAGTTTCTTCATCTTCAAGGGAGATAGTTATACTACAGCTCTAGTTCAGAAAATACAATTTTAAAAGTTGGAACATCACAAGTCTGAGAACAATCAAAAATATCATAGCAGAATAGTGATAGTGGTCCCAGAGAGCTCCTGGAGATAGTTGTGATCAGAGAGCCTCCACAGAAGAAGAAAATGGAGATTGGGAGAAACAACTGATCCAGGAGAATATCACACAGCGATCTCCTCCTCCTGGGTTCTGCCCTATGGTCACACATAGACCCATCTCTTCCCAGAAAAGCCAAGAGTGATGACTCATGAGACAGATATACCCACAGTCATCATCACTCACCTTCTACCTCTGGGGATGACTCAACCTTAACTACCGGAGAGAAATTCAAGACTCCAAGGTGCTTAGACCCTGACCTCAGTCTCTCAGCCAAACTGTTTAATAATCCTTTGGAGTTTGAAATTTATTTAACCGGGGGCATTAAAAAAAAAAAAAAAAAAAAACTTGAATGAAGTTTTATAACATCTACTTTAGTTTTATAGTCTCCAAATGTTTAAGGAACACTCAACATGTTTTGAAGCTCTCAGATACAATACAGGGTGGCCAATTTTGTATTATTCTGTTATAAAATCTTAACTAGAGTTTAAGATGCTACTAAGTACAACTCAAGTATATACGGTATTTAAATAGCACTGTAGAAAATTTAAGCCACAAAGATCTATGATGCATTTTCTATTATAGTGCATTTATCTGATATTTTCACACATCTTTAATATTCTATTTCTCCAGCCTCAAAGTTCCTTGTTCACTATATTTACTGTTACAAGACTGATTAAAGTTGCCCTGAACATGGGTTTCATAAATGTGACTGAAAATTTAAAACAGCAATTACCCAAACAACAATAACGTTTGGCTGTCTTGTTGGAAAGTCTTAGAATCACAGAACATTTAAAATACCTTGTACAGTATCTGACACACAGGACGAACACAATTGTAGCTTTTAAATTTATGGTTAAGAGCTACCATTTAATCAGTAAGTACCCATGTCAGGCAGACATTAAGCACTTCGCACATTACCTCTTAATCTTTACAACAACCCTATTAAGCAGTAATAGCTCCATTTTACAGATAAACTAAGGCTCAAAGTAAATTAACAAATGCTAAAAGGTGAGCTCAGGTCTCTATCCCACCAGTTCTCTGAAATATTCCCAAAGGGTTTCTCCACTGAATTTAGGAACTGGACTAGAAGTGGTCATCTTCATTTACACTCACATTGTTTACTGTCAAAGGTGACAATTGATGTGATATGGCCTAAGTGTGCTGGTTCTCCTGGGAGGACAAGTGCTAGTCCTGAAGCTCAGAGGGGTGAGGAGCAGCACATGACATAAACCACAGCTGCCCACACCCCAGAGTATAGTTACTGTCTTTGGGCTCCCAGTAAAGATACAGTCCCTTTAGGCGAGCCACTCCATCCTGCTGGCTGATTAGCTGCTCCCTTCGGTCAGCCCCTAAGAAAGCATCAGACCCCAGTGACAGGCTTATCCTTCCTTTGCAAAGACCTGCAGCAGCTCTAATCCCAGAGAAGCCTGGCAGCAGTAACCTGCCCAAGAGATTCCTGGCTGCTGTCACGTTTTGCAAATCTCCATCACAAGGCTATTTCTTGCCCTAGTACTTCCCCTTCACAATATTGATTGAAAGAGCAGTTTAAAGAAGCCAGCAGTTTCAGGGGGCCTCTGACAGAGAGAATGCTGAGAATGAATTCCCTCTGTGGACCATCAATCCTGCACTAACAAGTTCAGATTCTCCATGTGGGTAAACACACATCCACACTCTAAGCATTCAGAGACACTAAACATCTCCACAGAGCTAACAGACACTACCTTTCATTTTAGATTTATAGCTTAACGACCATTATTTCTGAGAGAAAGCAGAGTATAAGCAGCTGGCCAGGCCTACTGCCTGGAGCCAGCTTAGCCCGTTTATTTCTTTGCTTCACCTAGCAGGTGTTATCAGAAAAATCTGACTCTAAGACTCAGGGGCCAGCAACATTCACGAATTCCAAAGTTGTTAACTGCTGAAATTAAGGCTTCCTCCAGTTCTAAAATCCCGCTTGCCTCTCCTCAACACAAACTCTCCACCACGGTTGCACTTTGCTTTCTCCGGTCCATTGGTCCTGGAAAGACCTCGGTTCAACTAAAGGCCTCGGTGGAGAAGGGAGATCTTTTGTTGTTAAGAGTATTTTTCGGTAGCACAGATCAAGAATGCAGCCTGAATACGATTAAGGCCACTAAGCTTCAAAATATCCTCTCCAGCCTAAATAGTCCAATCATGGGGCAACCAAACCTTATTTAAGAAAGAGAAGGCAGAGCCCGGGTCTCCACTTTCTCCTGTGCTATGGTGGGGGGTTGTCACTTTCAAACATTGTTTTTAAAGTCCTGGCTCAGATCAGACATTTTGCTTTAACCGCTCGGCTGGGCCCGCCCAATGCAAGGGCGCAGCGGGTCTCGGGTGTAGCGGAGCACCTTGGGGGTTGGGTGGGTGGCTGGACACGCCACTCGGAGAGATTTTGTTTTCTCAGGTGATCTAGACCTGCCAGCAGATGCTTGGTTAAGTTCATCTTTAAAAACAAAAAAAAAAAAAACGCGTGTGAAAGTATCTCCCGCAGGAGCGCCCCCTTTGCCGGGAGTGTCACGCTGGACACGTGAAAAGTGACTTTCTAACTTCTGCAGGGTGCGCGAGTCTGTGGGGTGGGGGCCCCGGGTTGATCCCCGAGTGTGGAAAAGGCCTGGATCATCCTGGAACAACGCTCCCAGCAACCACACAGCGGCGATGCGGTGACCCTACACCCTACCCCAGCCACTAAACACACACGTGAAGCACAGCAAAGCGTGCCACCTGCCGGGGTCCTAGCAAACATGCCCGGAGGGAAGAACTGGAGGAACGCTCTAGGTTTAAAAAAAAAAAAAAAAAAAAAGTAAGCTCTCCCGGGGCCCCGGCCGGCCCTCGGGCTCTCCTCCTTCCCAGGCTGAACCAGGGAGGCGCCGCGCGGGGGAGTCCCGCCGGGCCCAGGCCGCGACCCACCGGATCCGCTCTTCCCTGGGGCCGGCGGAGCCTGGGGCCGAGCAGCGGCAGGGCGGGCCGGCCAACTCCGGGCGCGCCTGGCGGGCGGGAACAAGGCGCACCCTCCCCTCTCCTCGCGCGGGCCGGCGCCCCGGTCGGGGGGTAGGAAGAGGCAGGGAACTCACAGCCGCTTGTCTTCGGGCTGCAGCTGCCAGTGCATGGCCAGCGAGAAGCCGAAGAGACTCCCGGGGTCCCCAGATTTCCGGATCACATTGTCCTCGTGGGTGTCCAAGTTGAAGGCTGCGCCGAGCCGGGGCAGGAGTCCGGCCCACAGGTAGAGCAGGCACAGCTGCCCCGCCGCCGCCATGGGCGGGCGCACCGGGAGGGGAGCGGGGACCTGCAGCGGTCGGCGTGCGCTGCAGGCTGGGTCCGAGGCTGCCGCTCCGCTGTTGCTGCCGCGGCCACCTTCGCCTTCTCTCGCTACTGCGCCCGGCCCCACCCCCGGGACGGGTCGCGCTCTCCGTCCGGCCGCTCCCCCTCGCGGGCAGCTCCCGACCACTGAATGAGCCCGTTGTTCTCTGGAGACTAGCAGGCGTTTTATCAAGTGACTGGGATGCCGGCCCCGCCCCTTCCCACCCCTCCCCACCCTGCTGGCCCCTCCTCGCGCTCCCGAGCCCGGCCGGCCGCAGGCTACCCAGTGGCCCGGCCCCTAGCCTCCCCCACCGCCCCTCACCTGCCCGCAGGCAGTGGCGGGGGACACCAGGAGGCGAGCTCCCGGCCCCCTCTGGAAAAAGCGCTTGAATTGTGGTTGCCGTGCAGCTCAAAGCGAGAAAGGCGTTCACTACCTCTTAGTAAAGAAAGGTGCAGGTGGTGTGCTCATTGCTTGGAGCAGCCTGTCTTTGCAGACGTGGGCCCGCGTGCAAATGCATACTTCATTCATTCACCCTACAGGTGTGCATGGAATGCTTAACGGGTAGCCCATACCTGGGAGCTACAGCTGTATACCTGCTCTGGGTCCGTCAAAAATGATAATAGCACACACTTTCATAGTGCTATGCAACTTACTAAACACAGCCATCTCCTCATTTAATCCTAAAAATCCTGTGAGGTGGGTACTTTTTCTTTTTTCAGATGAAAAAATTGAAAATCAGCTTTACTCCTAGGTCGCTCAGGTGACAAGTCACAAAGGAGTCAGAAATCTGAAACTTGGTTTCCAGATGTTCTGAGTCAGTGAAGAAGTAAAGGATGGGTTACCTAAAGTGGCACTCAAACGTTGCCCTTCTTTTCTAGCCCAATTTCCAGAACTAGTTATGGGGAGAACTGCGGGAAGAGGCAGCTCTGAGGTTTGTGTGGGTGGCCTGCAGGCTCCAGCCTCCAGAGAGCATGGGGCTGGACGTCCCAAGGCCTCCGTTGAGGTGTTGCCCCTAGTTGTTGCACCAATGTTCCTTACTTTATTTTATTTTATTTTATTTTTGAGACAAGTCTTTGTGGCCCAGGCTGGAGTGCAGTGGCACCATCATAGGTCACAGTGCACTACACCTTAAAAACTGCTGGTTTCAAGCAATCGTCCTGCCTCAGCCTCCCGCGTAACTGGAACTACAGACGTGGACCACCACACCTGGCTAATTTAAAAAAAAAAATTGTAGAGAAAAGGACTGCCTATGTTACCAAGGCTGGTGTTATACTCCTGGCCTCAAGTGATACACCTGCCTCAGCCTCCCAAAGTGCTGGAATTACAGATGTGAGCTACCTGGCCCAGCCTTGCAGAGGTGCTTAAACTTAATTAATTCAAGGGTACTGTGAACTTGGAGAAGAAAAATGTTTACATTTTTATTTTCATGAATCTTTAAATGACATTTAGCACTTTTTCCCATTGTGAATGTAGGCAGCAAACCACAGAGTCACTAGGATAAATATCTATGATTTAGTCACCAGTGGAAACCATAGGACATTTACATCACATCACAGTTATTACGAATATCTCAAATTATGTAGTTATTTGATAGACTCTTGGCTATATCTTGTACATCAATAAAGAAGCATATATATATAGTGCTAAAGCACAAATTTTTAAAAAACATTTTGTTAACTACTTCAGTGTAATTGGTTTCCCTTGTAAACTGCATGTATTTTATTTTGTTTATTTAAAAACCTTGTTCTGAACCTTGTTCAGCAGCCTGCTAAAGAGGCCCTGGCATGAAAAGATTAACAACTGCTGGCTTAAAGGCTCCTGAAAGATATTGGGGATCCCTCCTTGGAATAGGACATCCCTGCAATGGAAATACACACTGGATGCTATCCCAGGGAAGAGCTAGAGCTGTGTGTGTGTGTGTGTGTGTGTGTGTGTGTGTGTGTGTGTATGTACTCGGTGGGAGCAGTGGTCTTCTTGTTCACCTCAAGGAGGATTCAAGGCAGCAGCACGTGTCACTCAGAGAAGCACTGTGACTGTCATCAAGGGTCTCCACAGGTGGTAGCAGCTGCCAGAGTGAGTCCCTTAGCATATTCGGAGTGTGTGCCACTTCTTTGCCAGTCAGAAACTCTAGTCAAATGTAGTTCAAAGTGGGATGCAGTGGGTTTAAATTCAGTAGACAATCTTTCAACAAATCCATCTCGATAAGATTAAAGAACCATTGAAGATGATAATCTAGTAAGCTAAGAACAATCTGCACTGTCTTTTTTCATGCCGTTTAGTTGCAAGTTAGCCTTTCTTCTTCACATTAAAGTCTGAAGTCGGAGCCAGTGATGTGACCATAATGGTTGCTGAAATATTCCTTAACTAGTTGACAAAAGCTGCGGCCCTGAACTCCCCAGGTGTAACGACCCCCACACTGCCCACTTTCCCAGGGCTCATCAACTTCCTTAGAACCCAGCAACCAAAAGCATAAGCCCTTAAGCTCTGACCCTGCAAGGGCTCCTTCTAATTTTGTATGCTCATGTCATTCCAGCTATTAACTACAGTAGAACCATAGTTGACCATCTGCCTACACTGACCACCTCCTTAAGTTGACCTAATTTGTATAGACCAGACATGCACTGCATGTATGTATCAGTATCGTAGGCCTAGTTCTTCATGTTGACCACTCTGTATGTTGACCAGTTTGTGCCAGTCCCTTGGGTGGTCAACTTACAGAGCTTCTAGTATATCACCCCTTGCTTCTAAGAGTAATTCTGTGGACCATTTAGTGTTTGATTCCCTTTGATAGATGATGTATGAATAGCCAGAGTTATCTACGTGATCCCAAATGCACATTGTGTTCAAATTGAAATTCTAAATCACATTAAATGTTTAAATTTATATTATTGACTCAATATATAGTACTACTGAATTGGATGATCCTTGTGTGGGAGGGGGATAAGGTAAAGAAGAACAAGGATGGGAGTCTTGCTCTGGAGTATGCCAAGAGTTCATCACAGATGAAAACTTACCAGCCATGTTCCTACCTGCCACCTCCTTCCTGCCTAGGATGCCAGACATACTGGAAGTTGAGTGAAACTCTCAGACTCCTAACAGAACCTCTTTGAAGATTGTTAGCTCTTCCTGAGAAACTGTAACAGTCAAGTTTTGTGACTCCATTTTTATTCCCCTGGTAAAACAGAGTTGTATGTTTTACAAAAGTGTCTTTCAAAAGAGCGATTTAGAGGTTGTTCAGGATCCACTGAGGACATGCCAGTATTTGGGGCCAAAGAAATGAGAGCCCCCACAATTATTAGGTAAAGATCTGGGAAAGGAGTACATAGTTTTAATGGAGAAAAAAATATTTAGGACAGGAAGATACTTGTTTGGAACCAAAGGGAGAGAGATAGCTTGGTGATAAAAGTGTGCTGAGCAGGTAAGGTATGGTGCTCATGTCTTTGTGTGTGTGTGTGTGTGTGTGTGTGTGTGAGTGTGTGTGTGTGTGTGAGCACGTGCACGCACATGTGCACACGCCTATAAAAACAGGATATGTGTGTGTCGCAGGAAGGGCCCTGAAAATGAGTTAACTGGCAAACTCAAACTGTGTCTTATTCAAAAAAGGTGAATCAGAAGACAAAAAGGAATACCTAAAAACACAGTTGTAATATTACAGAAGCAATTTTTACAAACTGAAAGTTTTCAATTAAAAAGCAGTGAAAGCTCTGAAGAGAGGCACTCACTCAGAGGAGAGTCTTTGAATTCTTAGGTTTTACCAGAACCCTTTTTGGTAAGGAGCTTTCAAATAATTGTAGAATCCTGGTTACCTATGAAGAAGCCTGAAGACTGCATGTCAGGCCTGATGTATTTTTATTTCCTGGGACCCACTGTAATCATTTTGTTATATTGACTTCATCACAATAGCAGAGAATAGGATATTTACTTCTTTTATGCAACACAGAAACTAATTATCAAAAACATCTCTTGCTTCTCCTTCTGTGGTTACATTATCCGAACTACATATCCCCTGGAGCCCTTTAATGAGACTGCCACTATCAGAGCGATTAGCACATGATCTACGGAATCCAGGTTCCTTGCTTCAAATCCTGCCTCTGCTCCACACTAACCACGTGACCACTTAATCTCTCTACATCTCCCTTTTCTCAGCTATGAAATGGGAATAATGGTACCATCTATCCCCTAGAGTTGCCTTGCCTTAAGGATTAATAGAGTTAATGTGATCTAAAGCACTTAGAGTGTTGCATCAAAATTGTAACTTCCACCCAGCTTCAAAGCATGGCTTTTATGAGCTATGCACTGACCCATAATTTACTCATAGTTTTGTGAACTAGATATAGATAGATAGAAAATGGTTCCAAATAGAGATTCAATTCTTCAATGGCAGATATTTCTTGTTTCAGAAAAAGAAATGAGTTTTCCCATATTGCTTTTTAATGTATCGTTTTCTGTAAGTGTTCAGGTGTTTTCTACAGAGTGAACCTTAGCTTTTGTTTGCTTTTTATTTAAAGTGACATTTTATTCACTCTAAGTCCCAGCCCATTTTACAGGGTAACCCTGCCTTTGGGATCAAGAGACTCCAAACTGTCAGCTGTCCCTTATTTTAACACCGAGATCTATTTTAAAGCAAATTGCATTTGAATGTTTCTAATTCACTTACAATGAGCTCATTAAAATGTTTTAGAGATGGTGCCATTTTAGGTGGGAATCTTTTCAAGTTTGTTTTGAGGGAATTTTTCTAAGCCAAGAAGCCACATTCTGCCAGCCAGAAATAAATTCCAACCTTAAATGAATCAAGTTAAATTTAAAATTGATCTCCCAAGGCTGGGGTGAAATCCACACCTAGTAAATTTAGTTTTTTATCCCTGCCTTCATTAGAAACAACCACGAAAGGGTGCATATCTTATGCCACACACAATGCAGTCTTGAAAAACCAAACATGGACTAGACATTTTAAAAATAATTTCTTTAAAGAAAAAAATGCACTTGCTTTCTATAAAAATATCTTCTGTGTGAAAAAAAAAAAAAAAAGACAAGCTGATTCTGAGTTAGCACTTAACCCGGATCTCTGGAATGCATCAGTTCAAATCAAGACAAGCACTCAGGAAGGCAAGTTAGCCTTATCCTCTTCCCAACTGCGAGCCTAGAGACAGTTAACCCTACTTCTCTCGGACTCAGTTTTCTAATCTGTAAAATGGCCAGAATTCTTACTTTATCAGGTTTCTGTAAGGATTAAATGAGAGTATATATGTGAGATATGTAGCACAATGTCTATTATTTAAATAGCAGCTGTGAATATGAAGGAAAAGAAAGCATACTAGAAAATAAAATGAGAGGACGTTGCGTAATGTACATTAAACATAGGGAGAGAGGATATGCAAATGAGGTCACTTGTGTCCCATCTTATCTCAATGGTCAGGATAGATCATTTCCTAGCTGTTATAGCCTGGCAAATACAGACATCCTTGTGTATGTGGGAGGCAGGGATTGGTTTCAGCACCACCCACTTATTCCAAAATCCACGCATACTCAAGACCCACAATCAGATCTGCAAAATCCACCTCTACCAAAGATAGGCCCTCAGGACTTCAGTTTCCCGCCCTGTGAGTACTGGATTTGTGATCCAAGTGTTTGCCAGGAGAAAATCTTGCATAAGTGGACCAGTGCAGTTCAAACCCACGTTATTTGAGAGTCACGTGTAATCTCTATCTTAGCTTCTGGGCACCAAGGTGTAGGAGAAGCACATTGGCGTTTCACTCAGGCCCTGGACCATTTCCATCTCTTGCCAATGTGTGAAGAAGCAACAATGGGTCCCAAACAGAGTGTCACCACTTCGCAACTTCAGAAAAGACAATGGTTCAGTGGACTAGCCAGCTGGGAAGCCTGGTAGGAGACAGTGGAAAGCAGAGGAATATTTCCAAATACATCCTTATCATGATCTGTTTGAGCAAGGGCAGAATTAGTACTAGGAATTATCCCAAACCACAGCCAACTTAAAAATTATTTTTATTTTCTTTGAAGCTTTGTATTATTGAATATATCTTGCTGCTAATATTAAAGGACCTTATACTACTTAAGTAAATTGACAGAATAGCTAAAAAAAAAAAAAAAAAGAAAATGCTATTTCATAGAGAAATCAGACCTTCAACTTTAAAATTTTGCTTTACCCTTTCTTCAAAATGGTTAAATCTGGGGGCGGCACCTGTGGCTCAAAGGAGTAGGGCGCTGGCCTCGTATGCCGTATGCCGGAGGTGGCAGTTTCAAACCCAGCCCCAGGCAAAAACTGCAAAAACAAAAAGGTTAAATCTGGAAAGAAAGTCCTTGGCACCTGAAAAATTAAGTAGTCACTATATTTAGTAGGTTCCTTCAACTGGCACCTTGACAAAATATTTGAAGACAATACAATAAATTCTGTTCTGTGAACACATAACAAGAAAGGAGGGAAAGAATGCAGAAATTTGAACCACCTAATGGTTGTTGTCCCAGACCACATGACCAAAAGTAAAGGCGAATGTTTCTGTGTTATATGTATTTCTGGGCATTCCCTGGTAAGAAAGGACAAAAATTGGCTCAATCATACTGACATCACATTATTTTCAAAAATCTTTGGGACACTAAAATCAGTGCATCTCCACAAGGCAAAAGCCTTGGTCCTGACTTTCAGCCTGGAGACACCAAAGTAGGGACTTTTCCTAAGAGAGAACGCCAGTGTCTCTGACCAAATTAAGATTCAGGATTTCCCCATTTCTGATTTTATAACCCAAACCACTCCTTCAGACCCTTGCCTTGGCAGACAAGTAGTCCATTGAGGCCAAATTTCCTGCTTCCCATACAAGGAATTATAGCACTTCTCGAAGTGTGATCTTGATCCAATGTGTTTTCTGGCAAGAAAATACCACCAGTAACATTTTGCCAGCTAGGTCGAGATGTTCATACATAAACACATGCTAATTGCTCATCATGCTTAGACAGGATGGAAAGCACAGAAAAGTTAGCCAGGGGGATTTGTGCCCCTACCTAGTCCAATGGACCAGAGTGAATTTTTTCAGCTGGATCCTCGCAGGAAATAGAGCCTACCCTCATCACTCCAGAAGTTTACTTTCCCTGAGTAGCCAACCCACCCACCCCTGTTGCTGTTGGTTACGGAAAAAGCTGGGTGACTGCCACACTGGTAAAAAGGAGGTAAGAGAGGAGGGAGACAGTCACCTCTTTGATTTTGAAGAGCTTTTAGAATTTCCTAATTTACACTCTGTAAATAAGTAAAAATACATCTCTTTCTCTGAGACTTTCTTTATGGGTGGACTACAGTTAGCTAGCAATGTCTTTAGTGGTTAGAAAAAGTTTCGATCTGTATTTTCAAAATAATTCAAACCAGGAAAAATAATGTGAATGCTGTGTTATTTTAAAATGCTATTTGAATGCCATGTTATTTTTAAAATGTATTACAAAGTTAAAATATTTTCAGTGTTAATTAAAAAAAGATATGTAGAGACACACATATAGTCCACCATCAGCCACTTAGGATAACATTAAACGAGGAAGGTCATCATTTAGTAGACAACCTGTCCATCTGCCCCAGGTTTTCCCTTCTTAGACTCAGTCAACACTCTACATCCATGCCTCTTCTACCTCAGGTTGAGTGATTCTGTGATTATCTGCTTACATGGCTGTCTACTATTAAACTGTTAGTTCCATCAGAGTAGGGATCGTGAGTTGATTGCTTTTGTATCACCCATGCCACGCACTGAGCCTGGAACATAGAATCTACCAGAAAATGACTGCCTATGTCATTTTTCACTAATCATCATTTTTATGCCAGTAGACTGAAATTGGGGGATTGTTTGTTTTATTTTTGATTAGGAAAATGGGATGGGCTCCATGGTTCACCCTTGTAATCCTAGCACTCTGGGAGGATAAGGGGGAGGACTGCTTGAGGTGAGGAATTCATGACCAGCCTGAGCAAGAATGAGATCTCATCTCTACCAGAAATTAAAAAATGAGAGTATAGTGGTACATGTCTGTAGTCTTAGCTACTCAGGAGGTTGAGGCAGGAGGATTGCATGAACTCAGGAGTTTGAGGCTGCAGTGACCTATGGTGACATTGCTCTCTAGCCCAGGTGACAGAGCAAGACTCTGTCTCAACAACAACAACAACAAAACAAACAAAACTATCACCTTTGTTTAAACTCAACCATTCAACATCTGGACTTTAATAGACATATACAGAACATTTCATTCCAACAAAACTGAATACACATTCTTCTCAGCAGCCCACGGAACATACTCCAAAATCAACCATACTATCTGATATATGAAAAATGTTTATCAGTCCTCAGATTATGTGACTTTTTTTCTAGGAAGAAATCAGATTCTTTGTATAAGACATCTGGAAACATATTCCTCTTAACCTTTTCTTTCTGTTTACCAGAGATGTGAAGCTTCCACTGCTAAAACAAAACCTGCAGACATCCACTGCCTGGATTATAAAACTTTCAGGGAAGTAAGGTAATGTTTTTTGCCTTACCATATAGGAAACTGATATTATTGTATTCTGTAACTCTCAAAAAAATTCTTTATTTAGATTTTTATGAAGAGGTGGATCCTGAAGAGAATCTGTTGAGGCAGGAGAAAAATTCATAATATTGAAGAATTTCAAAGCTGAAGGGGCCTTACTTCCATAGTCTCTAGTTCATTCCTAATATTTAGAGATAAAGAAATAGGCCAGGGAGAAAGAGTGAGGGTGCCAAAGTCACAACGAACTGAGACCAGGGCCCAAGTTTCCTGATGTGTAGTTATTTTGAGACATTTGGTCCTACTTGTGTCTTGAGGCAAAAAAGAAAGAAAGAAAGAAAAAACACACACACAAAAATGTGTGGTTAAGTAGAAAAAATAAAATCTAGCATTCAATAGTTCAGTAGGGTGACTATAGCAATAATTTATAGTATATGTCAAAATAGTTAAATAATTTGAATGTCCCTAGCACAAAGAAAACATAAATATTTAAAGTGAGGCACAAAACTATGAGGAAAGGGCCAAGGAAGGGGAAGGGAGGGGGGAGATTAGAGTGGAGGGAGGGTAATGGGTGGGGCCACCCCTATGGTGCATCTTAGAATGGGTACAGGTGAAACTTACTAAAGGCAGAATACAAATGTCTACATATAATAACTAAGAAAATGCCATGAAGGCTACATTGAACAGTTTGATGAGAATATTTCAGATTGTATATGAAACCAGCACATTATACCCCTTGATTGTACTAATGATTTAACACTAAAATAAATAACAGCTATGATTTAACAATAAAAATAAATAAATGAATAGAGGGACATCCCAATGACCCTGACTCCATCTTTACACATTATATGAACGTATCAAAATATCACATGCACCCTGAAAATGTGTATATTTATTATGTATCAATTTTTTAAAAAGGAAAAATAGGAACAGGTATTTGCTACAAAAGCTCAAGACAGGCTATTTTGTTAACCAGAAAGTAAAGCTTTCTGAAAAGTTTCCAAACTTCTGGATAAACTTCCGCAAGTTTTAGACTAGGGGAAAATGTAAAGCTCCCACTAAGAACTTTCAGAAAGTCCCCTCTTGCCATTTTAAATACGAAATAAGCAGATTGCACACACATTTTCCATCTCCACCCTGCAAGGCAGCGATTATCCCTGTGAGGAGAAAGGAGAGAATCTGGTTCTGATGCTTCCTGTTCACTTGTACTATTTCCCAGTGGAGACTTGGGGATCAAGAAGTCCCCTGATCCCCATGACGGATAAGACTGAAATTGCAAGAGTATAGCAACCTATGGGGCTAATGTTTTTCCGCCATACAAAAAACAAAAGAGGGAATTGTTGGGCCCTGCCATGTGCCTGAGGCCTGTGCAACTTCCCGAGCCTGACTAGAAGTAGATCCATTGAGCTACTTGCGCATAGCAACGACTCAGCAAGGCCCGACCTGAAACTGCCTCTACCTAGATATAGTCAACGTGGTACCATGCCACTGGCCCAACCCTGTCACGCACCTCATCCCCCGCCTTCTTTCCCGCCCCTTCCCCATGCTCTATATAAGCGGCTGCTTGACGCAATAAAGTTGAGTTCCTGCTTAAAAAAAAAAAAAAAAAGAAAGAAAGAAATGAAGTCAGAAAGGAAGAGCAAAGAGAGGGAAGGAGGGAGGGGAGTGGGGCTTTGGTGTGTGCCACACATTTTGGGCGCAAGACATGATTGTAAGAGGGACTTTACCTAAAAAATGCAATCAGTGTAACCTGGTTTATTGTACCCTCAGTGAATCCCCAACAATAAAAAATAAAGAAATGAAAAAAAAAAAAAAAAAAGAAGGCCCCTGAGTCAGGCTTTAAGCCAGCATCGAGAAACATTCCACAAATGGGTGAGAATGATACATACATGGTTGGAAGGATTTTGGATGTCACATTGCTCTGTAACCCCGTTGCAGTGGGTGTTGAAATTAACGTATGTTTCAAGTGAGCAGAGGGGCTGCCTCTAAAGCCCCACCATGGCTGTTCCCTTGGGCCTCAAGACCCACTCACCTGAAGGGGGTGTTCAGGTTGTACCTGCACACAGTCCTAAGTGCCACTAATGCATTCACAGGTGTGCTGCAAGACCATCAAACACCAGAATCCAAGATGAGACTGTCCCCCAAAAGGAAGATTGCTACGGGGTGAACCAGAGTTCTGGGAGCAGCAAAGAAGGCTTTCCGCTGGGCTTGAAGCTTGCTGTGCTTGGCATTTTCATCATTGTGGTGTTTGTCTACATAACTGTAGAAAGGAAGCCACTGTTTGGTTAAGGTACTTTGGGAGCAAAGCAATGAGCATGTGATTGACCATTGCTCTGAGCGAGCCCTCCTGCTTCGGGAAGGAACCAAACAACTACTCTGAAGGGACAAGCCCAGCCCACAGCCAGTAGCCTTCCCTTGCACCCCACTGCTCCTCGCACACATCTGTACCTGGGCTCAGCCAGGGAGAAAGAGTGAGGGAACCAGGCACCTGTGTTAAGAGTGTAACGGTGAAAATCCCTTGAGTCATGATGGCTATTATTAAAAGTGCTTCCACATTCAAGCACGCTTCTAACAAGAAAACTCTGCTTGGTGTTTTTCTTTTTGACTATGGTTGTAAACCAGTACATCACGTCTTATTCACTCTTCAAACTGTATAGCCAACTATGGGAAAGACCACAACAGCTAATTAACAAAAGAGGAACATTTCTGGTTTAGCAAACACACGGAAATGTCTGATGTCGTGAAAATAATTTAGAACAAGTTAGCATTTTTCCTTTGAAATTTAGCAAGTTTCTAAAAAGTGAAGGCCTGGTGATGGAGAGCAATGATCCGGGACCAGGCAGAGCTTCATGGGCACCTGGTCCCACTTTTTATTGGTCTGGTTACCTGGGGTGAGTTAGTTGTCCTCCCCAAGCTTTAGTTTCAACTTCGGAAAATAGGGATAGAATAGATATCTCAGAGCAGTGATTCTCAACCTGTGAGTTGCAACCCACAGGAACTATATTAAGGGCCAGGTATTAGGAAGGTTGAGAACCACTGTCTTAGAGTGATGAAGAATTGGAAGAAATACTACAAAACGCACCTAAAGAAAGTATTTAGGGTGGCGCATGTGGCTCAATGAGTAGGACGCCGGCCCCATATACCAAGAGTGGCAGGTTCAAACCCAGCCCTGGCTGAACTGCAGCAAAAAATTAGCCGGGCGTTGTGGCGGGCGCCTGTAGTCCCAGCTGCTTGGGAGGCTGAGGCAGGAGAATCGCGGAAGCCCAAGAGCTGGAGGTTGCTGTGAGTCCTGTGACAGCATGGCACTCTATCCAGGGCAGTAAAGTGAGGCTCTGTCTCTACAAAAAAAAAAAAAAAAAAAAAAAAAACAGAAAGTATTTAGGTGCTCCACTCTAGTAAGCAGTCAACAAATGCTTAAGCAACATTATACTTTGGCACAATGTTTCTTTTGGTAGAAGCTAATTCTAGATATAAAAAGCACCAAGCAATTTACCGTAGCAGTTCTTTTTACTTTGTCTTTTTTTTGAGACAAGGTCTTGCTCCATTTCCTGGATTAGAGTGAACTGGTGCCATCACAGCTCACTGCAACCTCAAACTCCTGAGCTCCAGCAGTCCTCCTGCCTCAGCCTCTCAAGCAGCTGCGACTACACTTGCATGCCACCACACCCAACTACTTTTTCGATTTTTCGTAGAGATGGTGTCATGCCCTTGCTCAGGTCTTGAACTCCTGGCTTCAAGTGATCCTTCCACCTTGGCTTCCCAAAGTGCTTGAATTACAGGCATGAGCCAAGGTACTCAGCCAACTGTAACAGTTTTTATAGTAGCAAAAACATACAACATACCAGCGATAGGATAATGCTTTAATAAATGGAAGTATAGCCATTTGCTAGATGATTATTCAATAGTAAAAAATGTTAACACTGGGGCGGCGCCTGTGGCTCAAAGAAGTAGGGCGCCGGCCCCCATGTGCCAGAGGTGGTGGGTACAAACCTAGCCCTGGACAAAAACTCCAAAAAAAAAAAAATGTTAACAGTGAGTTGATCATAACATAGAAATGTTTATTTAGGCTCGGTGCCTGTAGTTCAATCGGCTAAGGCACCAGCCATATACACCAGAGCTGGCGGGTTAGAATCCAGCCTGGGCCTGCCAAACAACAATGACAACTACAACCAAAAAATTGCCAGGCGTGGTGCTTGCTTCGGCAGCACATATACTAAAATTGGAACGATACAGAGAAGATTAGCATGGCCCCTGCACAAGGATGACATGCAAATTCATGAAGCGGTCCATATTAAAAAAAAAAAAAAAAAAATAGCCAGGCCTGTAGCCAGCACCTGAGGTCCCAGCTACTTAGGAGGCTGATGCAAGAGAATTGCTTAAGCCCAGGAGTTGGAGGTTGCTGTGAGCTGTGATGCCACAGCACTCTACTCAGGGCCACAGTTTGAGGCTCTGTCTCAAAAAAAAGAAAAAGAAATGCTTATTTTAAAATTGTTTAAAATCAACTTTACTGAGATATAATTAATAGGTCATACAATCCACCTAAAGTATAATTCAATGATTTTTTATATATTCAGAATTGTGCAGCCATCATCACAATAAAATTTAGAATATTTTCATCTCCCCCAAAAGAAACCCCTGAGATGCTTGTTTTTTTAATGGCAAACAAAAAGGGACACAAATTTGTTATATGTAGATATTATCATAACTGCACAACACTAGAAGAAAAATGTTAAACAGTACTTTGGTTTCTGGAAATCAAACATTTTCTTTTAATTTCTATACTTTTTAATTTTTTAAAAAGATTTCTATAAGTGGTGTGCATCAATTTTCCATTGAGAGAAAATAAATTTTAATTTTAAAAAATTTGTATACTGGCCAGGCTCAGTAGCTCACGCCTGTAATCCGAGCACTCTGGGGAGGGCCAAGGCATGAAGATTGCTTGAACTCAGGAGTTCAAAAGCAGCCTGAGCAAGAGTGAGACCCTGTCTCTACCAAAAACAGAAAAATTAGTCGGATGTTGAGGTGGGCATCTGTAGTCCCAATAACTCAGGAGGCTGAGGCAGGCAGAGCATTTCAGCCCAGGAGTCTGAGGTTGCTGTGCTTTAGGCTGACTCCACTGGACTCTAGCCTGGGGCAACAGAGTGAGACTGTCTCAAAAAAAAAATAAAGAATAAATCAAATATGGCTCGGTGCCTGTTGGTCAGTGGTTAAGGCACTGGCCACATGCACCAGGGCTGGTGGGTTCAAACCCAGCCAGGGCCTGCTAAACAATAATAGCAACAATAACAAAAAAAAAAAAAAAGATGAAAAAACAGCTGGGTGTTGTGTCGAACGCCTGTAGTCCCAGCTACTGAGAGGCTGAGCCAAGAGAATTGCTTAAGCCCAAGAGTTTGAGGTTGCTGGGAGCTATGATACCACGGCACTCTACCAAGGGCAACATAGTAAGACTCTGTCTCAAAAAAGTAAAAAATAAATAAATAAAATGAAAAATTGGATACTGTATTAGTGTTTGACTATGAGGAACATAAAACTCCAGTAAGCCTGGATCAAATGAATAGGAATTTATTTTTATATCATAAAATGAAGTCTGGAGTTAAAACAGCAATATTGTTTAAAAGTGATTAAATATAATGTGATTCTGAGTCAAATAAAGCAACTGCAGAAAAAATTATAAAGACAATTTGAGGCAGCACCCATTGTTCACTGAAGCAAAAGAATCACCTGGGCCCAAGAGTTGGAGGTTGCTGTGAGCTGCGACGCTATGCACTCTACTCAGGGCGACAGCTTGAGACTCTGTCTCAAAAAAAAGAAAGAAAGAAAATTTGAAACTGACTAGGTTTTTACTGACATGAGCTAAGCAGCTATCCTGTCCCCCATGAGCTAAAAGCATAATGATAGAGTGGAAAGCTCAGTGTGTGCTCATGGGATGAGAAAGATTTATACCCTAGGCCAAGGGTAGGATGTGAAAGTATACAATTTATTGTGTACTTCTAGAAGTAGAGAGGGAGTGAGAGAGGGAAAGAGGTAGGAGAGGGGGGAGAGAGCGGGGGGGTGGCATGACATCCCAAAGAAAGTAGAAATGCCCAGGCAGGGGTCTCACTGCTGGGGCGGCACCTGTGGCTCAACGGAGTAGGGCGCCAGCCCCATATGCCAGAGGTGGCAGGTTCAAACCCAGACCCAGCCAAAAACTGCAAAAAAAAAAAAAAAGAAAGAAAGAAACTCACGCTGGCCGGGTGCGGTGGCTCACACCTGTAATCCTAGCACTCTGGGAGGCCACGGCACACGGATTGCCTGAGCTCAGGAATTAGAGACCAGCCTGAGCAAAAGGGAAACTCCATCTCTAAAAACAGTTGGTTGTTGTAGCAGGCGCCTGTAATCCCAGCTACTTGGGAAGCTGAGGCAAGAGGATCATTGAGCCCAAGAGTTTGAGGTTGCTGTGAGCTGTGACCCCAGAGCACTTTACTGAGGACAACAAAATGAGACTCTGTCTCAAAAAAAAAAAAAAAACCTCACTGCTTTTAAGGGGATTGTAAATTGGTGGGGTACTGTTGAAAAACTGTTGTGCCCACTCCTTTCTTTCTTCTTAGAGTCAGGTAGATAAGAAAAACAAGCTGGGCTCGGTGGGTAGAGTCCTGGCCCCATATACCGAGGGTGGCAGGTTCAAACCCGGCCCCAGCCAGCTAAAACAGCAATGAGGATTGCCACAAAAA
Source organism: Loris lydekkerianus (assembly GCA_963574355.1). Classification (NCBI taxonomy): domain Eukaryota; kingdom Metazoa; phylum Chordata; class Mammalia; order Primates; family Lorisidae; genus Loris; species Loris lydekkerianus. The sequence continues at coordinate 68,280 of CAUYPK010054653.1, forward strand.
GTAGCCGGGCGTTGTGGCAGATGCCTGTAGTTCCACCTACAGGGAGTAGTCCTACAGGGAGGCTGAGGCAAGAGATTCACTTAAGCCCAAGAATTTGAGGTTGCTGTGAGCCGTGATGCCATAGCACTCTACCGAGGGCAACAAAGTAAGACTCCGTCTCAAAAAAAAGAAAAGAAGGAAAAAAGAAAAACAATCTGGGTGGGATTTCAAAGTCCAAGAACTGGCTCCTCTGCCTTTCTATGGAGACAAAATCATCAGGATTATCTATTACAGAAGAAGGGCAAAGTCTGCCCTGGAGATATGGCTGAAGCCTGAAGCTCCTTCTCTGCTGTTTATCAGGAACTCTGTAGAAAACAAATTCTCAAAAACAATTTCGAAAGAGAAAGATTTACATCTCCTTCTGTCTGTTCAGCAGTTTTCAGAAGTTGTGCAAAACAGTATTCCCATGGCCTAGGGTGGCTGTTAGCAAGAGAATTGGTAGGATTGATCTTTAACTGTACTAGCAAGCAAATTGGAGGATTAGGTATTTTCTTATTAGTTCTGTAGTTTTTGCAAGGCTGCCCCTTTCACATAAGAGGCAGGCTGAGAAAATCACAGAGGCACTGGCCTGACTCCTTTGAGCTGCTAAAATGAGTTCTGCAGCCCAGGCCATCACATTAGTATTGAAGGCAGGAGTTATGAACTAACCACAGCTCCTTCCCAGCAGCAAAGGAGGATGAGAAAGTGAACTTTTGGGCTTTAGTGGCCTCTATATTAGACAAAGAAGAAGACTGAATATAGGAATAAGAGGAGCCAACCCCCAGTGGTGGAACTCTCCTAGAAAGCCTCCTTCTCAACTTTTGCCAATTAGTTCTTAAATATCAAAATCCTGCAGTCAGTTTAGAGACTGTCTGGGAGGACTGATTTTGTGTCTTACTAAAGGTACGGGTCTCTGACCCGAAGCAACAGCACCTCAGGGCCCACCCCAACTACTGAACTGGAATCTGCACTTTACCAGACGATTCTTAACACGTATTAAAGTCTGAGAAGCAGCGCTATGGTCTATCCCTATCAGATGATGGTCTACCCCTATCAGATGCTGTGATGCTTGATATAAGAAATCTATGTTTGGTCTCTACCCTTGGTTCCTGATGTTACTGGACAAAGAAGATCCAGCAGCCTGTCTCTGTCCAGCCAATATGCAGAGATGGGGATTAGGTCCACCAAACTTTATTGTCAGAAGGCCAGCAATTCTGGAGAGAATAGCCTCTTAAATCTGCTATGCCTCCGTTACAATTTTAATAGGAATACAAGGAAATAACCCTAGAAAATTTTAACTTTGTCAGATAGGAGGTAACATCAAAATAGTCTTCATTTTACAATGCAAAATGAACAACAGAAAGGTAATTTTCACTTTAACAAAGCATTTAAGAGAATTATCAAAGAAAAGAGTTAACCTTTATTAATATCACAACACCTATTGTTGATGTGTGACTAGCTCCTTAGAGTCTCCTGAGATAGACACCCTCACAATCATGGAGAAATCTTAACTAGGTAATCGTGGGGAGGGGTGTATAGGGGAGAGTGGGAACTCAGCAGACTGGGTTTACTGCACTGCTTCAGCTTAGATTCTCAGATTCCCTACCTTAGGCCATTTTTCTGCTTCACTTGTTGCTTCTAAAACCTTTGGAATCTCCAGAGTAATAAGAGTGTCTTCTGTATGGTAATATGTGAGGTGACTGGTGGCCCCTAGGTAGCTTCAGTTTGGGTCTGGTCACCAGAAAGATGTAACAGGATTAGAGAGTTGGAACAGTCAACTCCCAACCTCTAGGGACAGGAGAGAGCTGAAGGTTGAGTTGCTCGCCAATGACAGATGATTTAATTAATCCTGCCTATGCAATGAAGCCTCGGGAAAAACCCAAAAGGACAAGGTTCCAGAGCTGAACTGGTGGAGGTACCTGAGGGGTGGTGGGGGGCGCGGAGCCCTGGGCGCCTTCCCACAGGCCTTGCCCCATGGATCTCTTCACTGGGCTACTTATCTGCATATCTAAATCCTTTACTAATAAACCAGGAAATATAGGTGAAGTGTTTGCCTTAGTTTTGTGAGCTGCTCTAGCAAATTAATCTAACCCAAGGAGGGGGCCCTGGGAACCCTGATGTATAGCTGGCAGTCAGAAGCACAGGTGTCACAATATGGGCTTGTGAATAATGTCAGAAGGGGAGAGAGAGTCTTGTGAGACTGAGCCTTCATCCTGTGATCTCTGATGCTATCTCCAGGTAGATCATGTCAGAATTAAATTGAAATTGTAGAACACCCAATTAGGGTCTACTGGAGAATTTGGTGTCAGAATTGCTTGATGTGGAGGGAAAATCCCCACATACCTGGTGTCAGAAGTGTTGTGATATGTAAAAGGCAGGACAGCACCCTGTTTTTTCCTGTCTCAGATACGTGTTTGTTGGCTTGGCGCCTGTAACTCAGCAGCTAGGAGGCCAGCCACATATACCAAAGCTGGCGGATTCAAACCCAGCACAGGCCTGCCAAACAACAATAACAACTGCAACCAAAAAATAGCCGGGCGTTATGGCAGGTGCTTGGGAGGCTGAGGCATGAGAATCATTTAAGCCCAAGAGTTTGAGGTTGCTGTGAGCTATGACACCACAGCACTCTACCGAGGGTGACAAAGTGAGACTGTCTCAAAAAAAAAAAAAAAATACGTGGTTGTGCAGAAAGAATTCTAAGCTTCAGGCCTGAGGACCTAGGGACATAAGTCCATTAGGAGTCTATGAGCTACGGGGATTAGTTCCCCCTTGGGGAAAAACTTTTTTTTTTCCCCCTTTGGAGACAGAGTCTCACTTTATCACCCTCCGTAGAGTGCCATAGGATCATACCTCACAGCAACCTCAGACTCTTGGGCTCAACCGATTCTCTTGCCTCAGCCTCCAAGTAGCTGGGACTACAGGTGCCCACCACAAGGTCCAGCTATTTTTAGAGCTGAGTCTCACTCTGGCTCAGGCTGGTCCCGAACCTTCGAGCTCAGGCAATCCACTCACCTCAGCCTCCCAGGGTGCTAGGATTATAGGTGTGAGCCACCTCGCCCAGTCTCCCTTGGGGAAAAACTTTAAGGAAGAGACTCAAGGCGTAGAAGTTTGGTCCTTGGCAATATGTCACTATTCATTCATTAAACAATCAATTCAGTGCCTCTCATGTACTTGAAATAAAATGACAAATGAAATCAATGTAAGATATGGTCCCCGTTCTCAAGAACACATGGTCTGATAATGGGGTTGGGGACAGACATTACGGTGTTTCATGACATCCTTTTAATGGTGGTGCCCTGGGAGCACTTAAAAGGGCAACTATTAGAGTGTGAGCTACTACATGTAGATTTTCGGGAAAATTTCTCCACACAAAGATTAGTATAGAAAAAAGAAATTTATTTACTTTCCCGTGAAGGAGGCACTAGCACAGAGGTAGAAAAAGAAAGAATGTTTTGGCCTTGAAAACCAGCTAGGGCTTTTTTGGTTTTTTAGACAGGGTCCCACTGTGTTGCCCAGGCTGAAGTGCTCTGGCATCAGCCCAGCTCACAGCCATCTGAAACTCCTGGGCTCAAGGGATCTTCTTGCTTCAGCTTCCCAAGTAGCTGGGACTACAGGCACCTGCCACAATGCTCAGCTAATTTTTCCATTTTTAGTAGGAGCAGGGTCTCACTCTTGCTCAGGCTGGTCTCAAATTCCTGAATTCAAGGGATCCTCCTGCCTCGGCCTCCCAGAGTGCTAGGATTATGGTGCTCAGCCTACTGAGGCTTTTTAAGGTGGTTGTAAAATGGCAAGGTACAGTCAAGAAACTGCTGCCTCCACTCCTTTCTCTCTTCTCAGCAGCAGGTAGATAACAAAAACTGAAGATATCAAAGTCCGAGAGTTGGCTCCCCTACCTCTCTTTGGAAACAGGATTATCACAGGAGATGTAACTTTGCCCTCCAGATATGGCTCACCTGTGGTTCCTCCTCCAGCTGTTTACTCGGGACTTCCATAAAAGCAGATTCTCAGAAACAATTATGAAAGAGAAAGCTTCACATCTCTTTTCTGTCTGCTCAGCCCTTTTCAGAAGTTGTGCAAAACAGAACTCCTGTGGGGTGCCTATCAGTGGGAGAACTCATAGGGTTGATCTTTAACTGCTACTAGGAAATTGCAGGATTAGGACTACATATTTTCGCAGTATTTTTGCAATTTTTGCAAGGCCACCCCCTTCCCTTTTAACAACCTTCTCAGGCATTAGGAATGGACATGGGTAACTTCATAGAGAGAATGATAACACAGCTGAAGCCACAAGGATGAGTAGGATTTCCGAAGAAGGAAAACATTATTTACAAAGATTAGCATGTGAGGAACCACATGGTAACTAAAGAGCACCTCGAGAGAGGCGTGGCTGGAAAAGAAGGCAGGTTCAGATCACAGAGGGTTTTGGGGACCATTAGGAAGAAATAAGACCAGGAACTCTTCTCAGAACTAATAGTACCTGCATCCCAGATTGCCCTGTATCACTTTCTACAGCCTCCTGCCTGACAGCTAGAGAGGAAGGCTTCTAAGGAGGGGCCAAACCAAGGTGCTGTTTGCTGAATCCCAAAAGGCTTTGGGGTATAGGTCCCCTGGCAGTATACTGGAGCTACAGGAGCGGGAAGCCCAGCCTTTGTGGGAGGTGGCACACTGGGACGCATTGCCTTTAACACGGGCAGCAAATGTAGCAATGCCACCAGCAAGAGCAGAAAAGGAAATGGGTGACTGAGACAGCTTCATGGCAGAGCTGGGAGTGTTGTCACAGTGCAAGTAGGACAGGGTGACGGAGAAGAGTAAGAAAGTCTGCTTAGAAAACTCTAAGCAAGCACTTGCCGTATTTTGTTTTTTTGTTGTTGTTGGGGTTTTTTGCAGTTTTTGGCCAGGGCCGGGTTTGAACCCACACCTCCTGTAACATGGGGCTGGCGCCCTACTCTTTGAACCATAGGCCCCTACTCCTTGAGCCACAGGTACCGCCCCCTATTCTGTATTTTTCATATGACCCAAGTATTTCCTGATTCTCTTTTTAAGGCTTACCTTTCCCTGGTAACCTCAGGAGAGTGTGTACAAGGAGTGGGGCCAAGTGACATCCCAGGATCACTGCCATCAAGGCGACCTCAGGCAGAGAGCTGATGCAGGAAAGGTCAATTCTCCTATTCCTGCGTTGTCCCTAAAACTCTCCACAAAAACACAAGCCATATGTGTCACAGGCTTTTCTGACATTTTAGAGACAGAAGAGGAAATTAAAATGTAGGGAGAAAAGAACATTAACACTGCATGCTAAATGAATCATTTCCAGAGTCCTGGGAAAGAGAAAATGCTAACCCTATCAAAGGGGCTCCCTTCACAGATGCAGGGAAGCTGCTGGCCTGGCTCCTGGGTTTCAGGTTTTGTCCTTCCTCTTCTTTTTTTTTAGAGACAGAGTTTCACTTTGCTGCCCTTGGTAAAATGCCATGGCATCACAGCTCACTGCAACCTCCAGCTCTTGGGCTTAGACCATTCTCTGGCCTCAGCCTCCCAAGTAGCTGGGACTACAGGTGCCCACCACAATGCTTGGCTAGTTTCGGCCAGGGCTGGGTTTGAACCCGCCACCCTCAGTATATGGGACCGGTGCCCTACTCACTGAGGCACAGGCACTGCCTGGTTTTGTCCTTCTTTCCCAAGCCCCACCTTTAGTCCTTCAGAGTGACTCTCTGCCCAGAGACTCCTCTGCAGGACACACAATGATTCAGGCACAGTACTGGTCTCAGACACAATGCTGCCTATATCTGTTATGGAGTAGAAACATCCCCCTTTCTCCAAAACGATGTGATGTGTCAAGAGTTCTCTTGCTCCCTGGGTAGATAGTAGATTTGTTTGTTTTAAATTGTGCTTTTTTTTTTCTGTTTCTGCAGCTTCTAAAGCACACTTGGGGACCTGGTACATAAGAAACTGGGCTTATTTCAGTGCCTTCCCCAACAACAGAGCCATCAACCCACCCCGTCCCACAAGGACCCAGCAGAAGGCCATGACATTGAGATTTTCTCAACCTTGAGCCAAATCGAATTCCAAAGCAGGACTCTCTCCCCCACCAGTCTCAGTAATAAGAAGAGAATCAGTAAAAAGATTTATTCTCTTCCTGTCAGGAGCAAACTCCCAGCTAGCGAGGTGTTTTATTTTTCCAATTTCAACGACTTATCTGCCTTCCCTACAAATCTTGGAGCTCCTTGGGTCAAGGACAGTGTCTTAATCATCTCTGGATCTCCTCTCAAAGTGGAGTCTGTGCTTCCTCCAGAACAAGCCCGTTTCCATTTTGAGCAGTTTTCAAGCCACGGGTTTTCAAACCACAAAACCAGTATTCCAGATTTTGCCTCCCTTTAGATAAGTCCCTAAAATGAGCAAACTGCTGTTGAAAGGCTGTCTCAATCAACCTTATTATTATATATATTATTATATATATAATTATATATTATGATTATCCTTCTAAAAGGCTGTCAGTCCCCAGGTATCTGAAACGCTGAGCCCTGCAAACGCCACTATGTACTTTAGGGTCAGACCCACCTCCTAGCAGGGGTGCTCGCCACCAACTGCCAAACTGTGCAGTGGAGTGCCGGCTGCAGAGACAGGATGCAGCTCACTGCATGTCACATGGGCATCACTGGCTGTCACTGGATGTCATTGGCTTGTGTCCTACACATGAGGCAGCGAGGCCTATTCTCTCACATGCATGCTGCTTCAATCTCTACCCAGCCAATATTCAGGCTGGCAGATGGAAGAATTCTTAAAGGCTCTATTTCTGTTCTTCGGCATTCAAAGAAATACTGTGCTACCTCCTCTTAAAAATAATGACTTAACTACCAAGTTATTTTCACTGCTGCAGTCATAAATAAAGAAGTGCTAGACTACATTATTCATATCTATTGTAGCTGATAGCCTTACGTGCAAGAAAAAGGATTATTGGTGTGTGGGAAGTTTTCTTTTTGTTTGTTTTTTCTTCTTTTCTTTCCCCTCCCCACTCCCCGCCAACCCTCAGTCCAGAAAAGTCCTGTTGATTAGAGTCATGAGAAGAGGCTGATCTTTGAAATAGTATAAAACTTAGCACTGCTCTCTCCTGAAGCAAGAATTTATCTCAAGACTAAAATGGTAAAGTGCCTAACCAACTTGGCCTTGGATTCTGAGAAAGATTCCCCACAGAAACTTGGACAGAAGAAAATGAAAGGGAAACCGATTATCTTGTGTTAAGCAATGCTGACTTTTAACAAGCTTGCTCCAGAAGAAATCACCTGGGAAGAGGGTCATCCAGGGCTTCCTGGCCACCTGGGGACACAGCCCTGTCTTGCTTCCTTCTCGCTCATTTTGGCAAAGCAGGTGAGTGAAGAGCAGAAAAAAAATATGCGGTGGTGTTGCAGCGGCCCGCTCATCAGCAGGTTTACAGGATCTGCAGTAAGGGACAGCCCTGGCTGAGAAACCACGGCTCCTGTAATGTCCTCGTGTGTGGGCGTCACCTAAACACAATCCCGCCTAATGAGTCAACGAGCCAGAAGGGGGCTATTCTAGGTACCGAGGACGAAGACAACTCTCCTTATTTCCTGCCAAGGGAAGAATGGTGTGACAACTACAGTTCCTAGAGAGCCGCTGTTAAAATCCTCTTTGTGGAGTTCAAGGATTAGCTAAAAATTTATGTAGGGGACAGGACCAGGACGAGTTTGTCTTTTTGGGAAGGAGGAGGTTGCAATGGATTGGTTTTTTTGATTTGTTGTGTTTTTTTCTGTTTTATTTCTCCCCTTAGAAGGAGAATGGGTTATTAATGTCCGTTACTGTTCTGATGGGAGGGCAGCCCCTGTTCCTTTCTCAAGATGAATGTTGGGCACCCCCTCCTATGGGCACCCGGGGAGATGGGCAAGTTTGCAATGTGTGCGAACAAGGTGGCTTTGCTGCGATGAAGACGCGTTGTTCCTACTTACACTACCAGAGAGGTGAACCCTGGTCTGGATGGGCATTGTGTTTAAGGGGTGGGGGTGTCCTGAGCGGAGACTCCAAGATCCAGGTTCTAATCCTGACTCTGCTCCTAGTACATGAGGGAACATAGGGCTCTCAGCTATCTCATGTGTAAAACGAGCTCTAGAATTCTCTGAGCCAGAAACTACTCAAGGATGAACCTTGAAGACACGCTAAGTAAAATAAGCCTGTCACAAAAGAACAAATACTATACAATTCCACTTACATGAGTACTCAGAGCAGTCAGATTCACAGACACCGAAAGTAGGAAGGTGGTGGCCAGGGGCTGGGGTGGGGGGCCGTGGGGCATGGAGAGTTACTGCTCAGTGGGTGCGGAGCTTCAATCCGGGGAGATGAGAGAAGTTCTGGAGATGGATGGTGGTGATTGATGCATAGCAGGGTGAGTATGCTCAGTGCCATTGAAACATACACTTAAAAATAGCTAAAATGGTAAATTTAAAGTGTATATTTACTTCTAATTTTAAATTGCACATTATTTTAAATTGCACACGAATTTTATGGTCACCCTGTGTGTGTGTATTTTTTTTTTTACTAAGCAATTATCCACAACATTCATTCAGGGAATCAGGAGTCTCACAATCAAGCACACAAGGGGCCTGGCAATTTCTGTAAATGAATGAGTGAGCCCAGTGACTTGCAGAGTGTACAGAGGAGGTGGCAGCTCCCAGCCAGCCAAGACTTGCCATGTGGGAATGTGGGTAGATTTTTCAAGAGGAAGTGGAAATTCTTGATATTTATGTGAAATCTCTCAATTCATTAAACTGGCAACTAATCCAAAATTTTAAAAAAGAAACAAACTGTGGGCAAACAAAATACATCTGCAGTTTCTGGTCTGTTTTCTACCTCTGTGTCGATCACCAATCTGTGTCATCAAGTTTTCTTTTCCTCTTCCTTTGCTGGCCTCCCAGCCCACACATTGTCCTTAATAACAGGCTGTGGCCAAGACAAACTGTCCCTGGATAAGTCCCTTGACTCTCTACATCGTGTGCCCATGAGAACCAGCCAGAACGTGTCAGAATAGGCAGAGCACACCCCCCTGTAACCAGGTAGGCGCAATGGCATCGACACTGTGGTTGCTTAAGTAGAGCCCATCAGAGCTCTGGGACACTTATGTGTGTTTTCTAGCCCCAAATTCACCTTTACCTCAAGCATTCCACTCATTCTTATCATTATTTTCTTAGTTTTCTTAACGGAGACCTACCTAGTGAAATAGTCTTTAACTCTCCCATCTCTCTCTGTGCCTCTGGTCTCTCCATTTCTACTTTAAAACCAGTCGGCCTCCTCACTGCATCTAATGCCCATTCTCATTACCACATCCAGAAGTCAGACAGTACCCTGCATCTCTCTTGAATGTTGACAACTGTGGAAAATATATCCCGATGCAACCAGGGATTTTACTGTATGGGAATAGTCGCAGCCATGCAGATTCTAGAGGTCACCTGTACTGAATTTCACTTATCAGCCTGATATTGCAACTTGGCAGAAGAACATAGGCAGCATTCTGCATTCGCTAGCAGCTTTATTTAAAGGTGGAGTGATGCTTGCAAAAGTAGGCCATTTGGAGAGGTGTAGGGAACACACCGCTAATCATCTGCTAGTTTGCTGCCTGCTTATACCAACTCTGGTAGCAAAAAGGAGAAATTTGGGCATTTCCTTACACTAGGCTTTCTACAGTTAATTCTCAGTGACAGCACAGATGTCTCCTCCTTCTAAGAAGCCATCAAAAGGTTCTTTTTGATGTGCTGTGCTCTCCCAGAGTGGGGAAGCAGAAGCATTGCCTAGATGAACAGATCTGCCTTCTCAGCAAACACTGCTGATAACAGGAAGGTGATAGACTGTACTCAGTCTTTCTGCTTGAACACTCCTGTGGTCCAGTGTGGCCTTATGCCCAGGGATGCCTCATTTGACTGGCACTTTTTCCCAGGTCATAACAGCTGGCCTCTTGAAGAGCTCTGGCGATTCTTTTCCTGTGTATCATACTGCTGGCATATGTGGAAGGCCCGCTATGTGCTAGGCACTGTGCTAGAAGCTGGGATATATAATGACAAGTCAGACAACATCCCCTCCCTTAAGAAGCTCATAAAATAGTCAGGGAAGCAGAGACATAAACAGGTGATTGTAACTTGTCAAGAGTGTTTGGATGGATGCCCTTTTGGTTCTTTGGTGCTCTGCCCACATCTTCCCTGAGCCAGTACACCCACCCTCTGCTGCATAAATTGGATGCTAAAGGCTCATGGGTGCCTCTTTTCTCCTAAGAGCTACCCTCAGATGATGGGGGCTGCCTCTTCTGGTTAGTTATACCCACCCCTGAGCAGCCTATAGCCAAAGATGAACTGATATGAAAAAAAAAAAAAAAAAAAGACCAGTCCCTTGGCATCAAGGTCGGGAGAGGACAACCTTGCAATGTAGTTTATGCTGTAGAGGACTCCATCCACTGTGAATAAGGCCAGGTCCAGACTGCATCTGGGACCACAGATCTTTTTGGCCTCTTCATATGCTGCCTCAGACCCTTACAGGTCTTTCTGAAGAGAACTACCGTAATCACAGAACCAGCTCAAACCAATTGTCATTGCTGAAGCTCTTATAGGAGACACATAGCCAGAGTCGTCTAGGCGTACACAGTGAAAAGGCCGTAACCTCCTGTTACCACCACCAGCCTGGGAGACTGGCTACACTGGCATCACCTGGACCTAGTAGAAATACCATAAAAGCTTGACCCAACCCTAGATCAGGAAGATTTGAGAGTTGCCTGCTGTCTCTCTGCCAGTCGACTCACAATAAAGCCTTTTCTTCTCTCAAAAGCCAGTGCCATGGTATTAGCTACTGTGCACATCTTAAAGGGAGCTCCTTGGTCAGTAACACTACTGCAACATATCATAATATGCCCAAATCCCTGTCAGAGGCTCTGCTTCTAGGAAAACCCAAACTATGGCAGTGTTATAGGGGAAATATCTGACAGAAATCTTCCTGAAATATTATACTCTTCTCTGCCTTTTAAAGCAAAAGATCTCATATAATTTTGCATATTTTTTAATGACTTCCCCTCTAGTTGCCTCCTTGGTTAAATGAGGACATTGAATTAGATGATCTCCCTGCCACCTCTTACAAGTCTTTGTCTTTATAACCATGAACATCATTTTGTGGATGGAGCAGAAAGTGAGACAGACCTGGGTTCAAATTCTGACCGCACATCAAATGGCTGAGGGTCCCTGCAAACTGCATGGCCTTGCTGAGCTGCTGTTCCTTCACCCGCTGAGTGAGGAAGTGATATCTATCGCATAGGGCTGTTGTGAGGACTAAATGAAATAATCTATATTGAGGCAATAGTACAGCGTCTGGTGATCAATCATGCTGTTATCACTAATGTTATTTTTATTAACATGGGGATATTTTCAAGGGACTATTGAGGCCTGTTAAACATTACCCTTACACTAAATGGCCCCAAGCTGCTGTGCTTACTGAGTTGGTGATTTCGTCTGTTTCTTCTCTTTCAAGCTGTCTGCTTTCTCAAACAGTTTTTCCCTGCAGGTGAATTTTCTGGCCCTATTCTCCTGTAGCCTGGGGAAATCCTCTAACCAGTCTTATTAGAATCAATTAGGTTTTTTTATTGTTATTAAGTCTCTTGGCCTAGTCTGACTTGTCACATGGTTAGTTGTAGGTGTATAGTTGATCATGAACTCTGAGAGCATGAGGTCATTGTCTTAATCATTGATCAATCTTTAATGCGCAGCCCAGTGCCAGCAAATAACAGGGATCTAATAAGTGCTTTGGGGAGATACATTTTGAATGCAATTTTATTAAGGATTAAAAATGAAGTATTAATAGACTCCAAATGAGAGTCCAAATGCTTCATTAGTCGAAGTCCATAAGTTTTATTTCTGGATAGTTGAGGCTTCTGAGTAAGTAGGGTTGAGATAAAAATAGGTATTCATACACACGTGAATACTGAAAGGGGAAAAGCGTGGATTTTACCTTTTGATTCGTGTTATTATGAGGACTAACACTCTGAATATTAAAATGTTGCTTTTCTTTTCCATTTTCCCCACGACAGACAGCGTGTCTTAATATTATGGTTTTTGCCAGTAATAAAGAACCCTAAGGGAAAAAGCCACGTGGGTGTTCGTCTCCTGTAGCTCCTAATCTCATTCCTGTCATTCTGCTTTGATGTCTTCCTTGTCCATTTCCTGAAATGACACAGATTCTCTCAGCCTGCTTTGGAGTTTAGTTGTCCCTTACTCGCCAAGGACCAGACAGGAGCCAGCAGAGAGAGCACTAGGATGCTTTGTCAGCTGTCTTTACTGTTCAAGCCACCAGGCAGGGGTGGGAAGAGAGCTGGTCCCTCTGAGATCAAATTCTAGAAACTGCTGCAGTGGTACATTTTGTTCACACCATAATGAAACCGGTTAAACAACTGCCTGACCCCAGGATAGCTGGCTTAGAGCCTGGGTTTGGGCTTCTTATCTAACTAGCCTTCAATACAAGAGTAGGTGAGGCTGCCTTAGGCCTAGTAAGGGAATATTTTCCTGTTTTATCTTAAAGGCCCAGCTTCTTGTGAGCAAATCTGGTCTGGCCAAGGCCAAGTGGAAGCCGGGCATCTCCTCTCAGGCCTTCATGATGAAGATCTGGACTAAAGGGTCAGCCTCATTACCACATACATTCCCCAATCTTGTGGTTCTCAGCCTGGCTGTCATTTACGTCACCTGGGGACCTTTCAAGTGCTTTCCAATGCCCAGACTGCACCCTTTAAGCTAAGACAATGGAAGAGAATATGATTTTAAGATTATTCTTCATTGGCAAATCAAGCCAAGAATTACTAGGGCCTGGTAAAAGTAGTAAAAGGAGAATCTTCTATGTGGGAGGGAGCTCAGGCTCTGGTGTTGCGACGTACTCCCCCCAGGACACCATCCCCTCTTGCCCTGATCTTGAAAAACTAACTCTGGGCTTCCCTTTTCTCATCTATAAAATGGGGGTTAAAATATCTCCCTTGAATAAGTTTTGTGTGGTAGACACTATGTGGAAAACACCTTATATTTAGTAGATAGTCAAATAATGATTTGCAGTTATTATTGACAGTTATTATTTATGCAGATGATGCTTCCTTACCCAGATTTAGACCCTTTCGATTGATTATCTTCCTTTTTTTTTTTTTTTTTTTTTTTTGAGACAGAGCCTCAAGATGTCACCCTGGGTAGAGTGCCATGGCATCACAGCTCACAGCAACCTCAAACTCCTGGATTCAAGCGATTCTTTTGCCTCTGCCTCCCAAGTAGCTGGGACTACAGGCACCTGCCACAATGCCCGGCTATTTTTTGGTTGTAGCCATCATTGTTGTTTGACAGAGTGTTGCTCTATTGCCTAGGCTAGTGTGCACTGGTGTCATCATAGCTCACAACAACATCAAACTCCTGATCTCAACTGATTCTCCTGCTTCAGCTTCCCAAGTAGCTGGGACTATAGGTTTGCACCATCATGCCTGTCACAACAGAATCCCACTCATTCTCAGTCTGGTCTTGAACTACCAGCTTCACCTTGGCCTCCCCCAAAGCCACAATTATAGGCATGAGCCACCATGCCCAGCCTCTTCTCTATTCTTGTTAAGCCTTACCCCATTTAACTTGGACAAGAAGATTAAGAAAAGAAATTTAAATCGAAAGTTATGACTTGATAATTTCTTTGCTATGTATATATATATATTTTTTACATTATTGTCCAATTGAACTAGTGAGCAAGTCTTTTCATATGTTTATAGGCAACTCTGCTTTCACAGTATAACTTGTACCTGTAAATACAAGTATTTAATTGTTACAATTCACATTTAAGGTAGAAAATAAACATGGGAAAGCTATGAAAACTGTGGCAGGACTTTTACTTGCTGCTCTGGTCCTAGTTATACTTATAATCAAACACATACTTACCTAAGATATTTTCACAGAATTCATTCAAAGGATATGAATTAATACTCCCCCTACTAAGGTGAGCTATGAAACCTTTAACTAAAATTCATTTAACTCTGGATGTCTTCTGGTTTGAGTTTTTATTTAATAAATCTGAAGATTATGTTTCAACAATTGACAGATATATTTCCTGATTTTGAAATGCTATGTATGATTGCACAGTTGTAACTTTCACAAATGTATACACAGTCCCGTGAAGTTTTCAGAGAATACCTTGTCTAACTTAAGGTGCTAGAATTAAAGATGGTCTGTGATCACACATAAAAGTTGCTACTCATCTAACCTTAGAAGTTATAACTGAGCTTAATTAAGTAACATTAATTGAAAACTTATATGCTTGGAATTGTACTAAGTGCTTTATATAAATTTTTTCCATTTAATCTTCTCAGCAACCCTGTGAAATAAGTACTATAGGGATCCTGATTACAGATGAAGAAACTAAAACCCAGAAAGTTGATTTATTCAAGGTCAAGTTGAAACCTAGGGTATGAACTTAGGATATCTACTGATACTAAAGTCTTTGCTCTTTTCTAAAAAACAGCTTTATTGAAATATAATTCACCTATCTTACAATTCAATCATTTAAAGTGTACAATGCAATGGCTTTTGCCAAACAGATCTGTGCAACCCCCACCACAACTTCAGAACATTTTCATCATCCCAAAAAGAAACTCTGCCAACTGATGGATGGATAAATAAAATATGGTATATTCCTACAATAAAATATTATTAAGCAATAAAAAGAAATGGGGTGCTAATACCTGCTACAACGTATCTATTTTTTCTTTTGTTGCTTGTGTTTTTGGTGTCATTTAAGAAACCACTGCCTAATCCAAGGTCACAAAGATTTATGCCTATGTTTTCTTATAAGAGTTCTATAGTTCCAGCCGTTACATTTAGGTCTTGAAGCATTTTCTCTTAATGACTATGCTTTACTGTTTTGAGTGTGAATAGATAAAAATACAAATAGTACATCCATAACCCATGAATGAGAAAGGAACATAAACTGCCTAATTGGAATTTATCTCTGGATAGCAACGATCTGTGTTTTTCCTGTCCCAACTATTCTTGCAGTTAAGAGTCAAATTACTTGGTCCATGTTCTGAATATATTGAAAAATCTTGCTTTGCAGTGGCATTATCCTTTCCATTTCCATGACCCTAATTTAAATGCTCGTCTCCGCATCAGTCAGGACTATTTCAATAATCTGCTAAATAGGCCAAGTTCCTGGCTCATAAAAGTCATCACCCTTTGTTGAGATCAGCTGCTTGTTAATATATCCAGCTGTAATCTTCACTAAGGTCAGGGACTGTGTCTTTCTTTTTCACCATCATGCCCTTGATGCTTAGCATTATCCCTGGCACATAGTAGACACCCCACAAAAAAACTGTGGAAAGAAAGAGTGCTTGGTTTTCTTATCTCTATTTTTTTGTTTTATTGAAATAGAGTCTCACTATGTCGCCCTTGGTAGAGTGCTGTGGCATCACAGTTCACAGCAACCTCAAACTCTTGGGCTTGAGTGATTCTCTTGCCTCAGCCTCCCAAGTAGCTGGGACTACAGGCGCCAACCACAACACCCAGCTGTTTTTTTGTTGCAGTTGTCATTGTTTAGCTAGCCCGGTCTGGGTTCAAACTCGCCACCCTCGGTGTATGTGGCTGGCAATGTAACCACTGTGCTATGGGGCCGAGCGGTTTCCTTATCTCTAAACCTGTCACCTGAACCAAATCTGTGGCCAGATTGATACTCCAAACACTCCTCTGATCATTTTACTCCCTTGTTCAAGAATAGAGATTCTATTGCCTTCTGAGAAGCCTCACTCGTGATCATGAGATTCAAACAAAGGCTATCTTGTCTTGGCTCGGCACCCATAGCTCAGGGAGTAGGGCGTCAGTCACATACACTAAAGCTGGCAGGTTCCAGCCCGGACCAGGCCTGCTAAAACAACGATGACAACTGCAACAACAAAAAAAATAGCCAGGCGTTGTGTCAGGCGCCTGTAGTCCCGGCTACTTGGGAGGCTGAGGCAAGAGAATCACTTATGCCCAAGAGTTTGAGGTTGCTGTGAGCTGTGATGCCACCGCACTCTTCCGAGGGCGACATCATGATAGTCCGTCTCAAAAAAAAAAAAAGCTGTCTCTAGTTTTCCCAGTCTTTCCCTTACCTGACCTTTCAGAACTCATAAGGCATCTTTCAAATTGGTCAAGCCAAGGGTGAAATCCTGTCATTGCCACTTATTATGTGGCTCAGAGTTACAAGTTACTTAAACACTATGGCAGGCTGGGTTCAGGGGCTCACGCCTATAATCCCAGCACTCTGGGAGGCTGAGATGGGAGGATCGCTTGAGGCTAGGAGTTTGAGACCAGCCTGAGCAAGAGCAAGACCCTGTCTCTACTAAAAATAGAAAAATTAGTGGGGTTTGGTGGTACTCTTAGCTACCTGGGAGGCTGAGGGAGGAAGATCACTGGAGCCCAGGAGTCTGAGGTTGGACTGAACTATGATAATGTCACTGCAGTCTAGCCTGGGTGACAGAGTGAGACTGTCTTAAAAACAAAACAAAATGCTGTAAAATTGACTGATACTTTATTTTTTTTCAGACAGAGTTTCACTTTGTCACTGTTTATAGAGTGATATGGCATCATAGCTCACAGCAAACTCTTGGGCTCAAGAGATCCTCTTGCCTCAGCCTCCTGAATAGCTGTCACTACAGGCCTCCGCCACAATGCCTAGCTATTTTTAGAGATGAGGTTTCACTCTTGCTCAGGCTGGTCTTGAGCTCAGGCAATCCGCCCGCCTTGGCCTCCTAGAGTGCTAGGATTACAGGCATGAGCCCAAAGGTGATACTCACTTTGCAGAGATAGTCCAAATGACACATGTACCCACCTGGAGTAATGCAGGGCCTCCATGTGTGAGAGGGGTCATTTGCTCTTGTCATAGGGCTTATTTATTAAGGAAAAAGACAAGATGCTTGGGTGGCGCCCATGGCTCAAAGGAGTAGGGCACCAGCCCCATATGCCGGAGGGGGTGGGTTCAAACCCAGCCATGGCCAAAAACTGCAAAAAAAAAACAACAAGATGCTCAATTAAATCTGAATTTCAAACAATAAATTATTTTTTAATATACCACAAATATTCTAATTTAACTGGGCATCCTGCATTTAATCTGGCAACCACATCTAGTGTGTCTGCTTGGAATGCCTGCCACTCAGCTTTCCCAAAACCTAATACCTCCTTGTAGGCCTGGCTCAAAGTCCACCCTTCTCACAAGACAGTTACGATGACTTCTTCCTCTCTACTCCAACAGTGCATCACTTAACACAGGCTTCCTTCCTTTGTCCCTGCTTGATCGTTAAAGCTTCCTGAGCGCCAGACCTGTCTGCTCTGCTACCTTCTGCTTTGCACTGAGGAGGTGCCCATTAGCTATTTGTTAAATGAGTAAATAAGACTCGCCTGTCCTAAATCAGAGCTCCTTTCTATTTTCATTTTCAGAGTGGATTTTACCTGCTGTAATCCTAGGATCAGTGGCACATGGCATCACAAGCAAGTTATGTGTCTTTGAAGAGATTAATCTGAAATCTTCCAATTTGAAGGAAAAGGGGAAATGTTAATCTTTTCCTTCTCTGGACAAAGAAATGAGAATTCATTAAAAAGGAAAGAAAAGATTCAGCATCGATAACATGGGTTACAAAATAAAATAATTATTCTGACTTTAAATGAAAATGTCTCCACGTGAACCGACATCACTTTTCTGGTGTGCACAGGCAGACGGATGTATTTCTTTCAGCATCTGCTTGAGTAGGTTTGTATTGAAAAGCAGAAAAATGAAATCTCCCAGGCACTATTTGCCAAAGGATTTGCTCCCCTTCTTTGTCTGTTTCCATTAATCCTGGAGTGGCTGTGAGCTACCCATTTTGTCTCTGGGTTAAGGCAAAGGGAGAAATCTTTTCCAAAACAGCCCATGAGATGGCTGGGCTCCCTGAGACAGGATGGGGGGAGGACAAAGGGACCATGTGGGCATTTTATGAAAGGTGTCTGGACCGGGTGGTCTGTCATTTGGAAGGCATCTGGCCCTGCCATTTGCACATCTTACAGTAATCCTCCATTGATGGCACCCCTGCTCCTTCCTGCCCACGTGCTCCTTCCTGCCCACGTGTGCCGCCCTCCCCAAGCACCCTCTGATGTTAGGCCCCTCTTTCACTACTCTGATTCAATGCCTTCTAATTGGATGCTCTGCCCGGCTAATGGCTTCTACCCAACTGCAGGGCTGACATTTACTTACTTGATTTCCACCCCTCCCTCTGCTCTCTGGCCTCCTTTGTGAGCAGGGCTTAAATTAGGCAGGATTTCAGATTCAGCACCTTTTTATATTTCAGCGTGGGCCTCTTGTTTTTTGAGTGGGGAGGGGGTGGCTGAGTAAAGAAGAGCCTTGGAAATATACGCTGAGCTGATCAATCCTGACCCCTGCAGATAAACCCAGCTTTATGACTTATCTGTGTCCCAGAATCCCAGCTGATTCTGGGCTGCCTTCCTTTGTTTGCTTTAAACCTGGACTTCAGCTTGCTAATTTCAGCTGGAACAAACTATTTTGTCATTAATATCAGACCAATGCCAAAAGAATTATTTGTTTTCATCATTGGAGAGGTTCTGGGCTGAATGTTAGATCTCATCACCAGGATTTCACATTCAAAATTATAATTTAGGGCCACAGTTGTCTTCACGGCTATCTTACTTGTCACAGTCTGAAATCACCACCTTCTCCTCCCCAGCCCTAGATATAAACATCTTTGGAGATGAGGGAAGTAATCCTGAAAGAATTTCATGTTTGAAACACCTTTGCATTTGCTTCTTATTCGAACTTGAAACCCCAAACAAAACAAAAAAGAAGAACCTGCAAGTGGTTCATGCCTATAGTCCTAGCACTCTGGAAGTCCAGGCAGGTGGATTGCTTGAGCTCAAGAGTTTGAGATGAGCCTGAGCAAGAGAGAGACCCCCATCTCTACTAAAAATAGAAAAACTAGCTAGCCATTGTGGCGGACACCTTGTAGTCCCAGCTACTTGGGAGGCTGAGGCAAGAGGATCACTTAATTGAGTTTAGGCTGGGCACTGGCTCACACCTGTAATCCTAGCACTCTGGGAGGCCCAGGTGGGCAGATTGCTAGAGCTCAGGAGTTCGAGACCAGCCTGAACAAAAGAGAGTCCTGTCTCTACAAAAATGAAAAACTGAGGCAAGGCTCGAGACCCGTAACTCAGTGGTTAGGGCACCAGCTACGTACACCAGGGCTGGTGGGTTCCAACCTGGCCCACGCCTGCTAAACAACAATAACAACAACAAAATGATAGCTAGGGCTCAGCACCTGTAGCTCAAGCGGCCAAGGCTCCAGCCACATACACCAGAGCTTGGCGGGTTTGAATCCAGCCCGGAGCTGCCAAACAACAATGACAACTACAACCAAAAAATTAGCTGGGCATTGTGGCAGGTCCTGTAGTCCCAGCTACTTGGGAGGCTGAGGCAAGAGAATCGCTTAAGCCCAGGAGTTGGAGGTTTCTGTGAGCTGTGATGCCATAGCAATCTACCCAGGGCAACAGCTTTAGGCTGTCTTAAAAAAAAAAAAAAAGAAAGAAAGAAAGAAAGAAAGAAAGTCTTGGTGTCTGTGGCTCAAGCACCTAAGGCGCCAGCCACATACACCTGAGCTGGTGGGTTCGAATCCAATCCAGACCCGCCAAACAACAATGATGGCTACAACCAAAAAATAGCCGGGCGTTATGGCAGGCATCTATAGTCCCAGCTGCGATGTCATGGCACTCTACTCAGGGTGACAGCTTGAGGCTCTGTCTCCAAAAAAAAAGAAAAGAAAGAAAGAAAGAAAAGGAAAAACAGCCGGGTGGGCGCCTGTGGTCCCAGCTACTTGGCAGGCTGAGGCAAGAGAATCACTTAAGCCCAAGAGTTTGAGGTTGCTGTGAACTGGGATGCCACAGCACCTACCGAGGGCAACATAGTGAGACTCTGTCTCAAAAAGAAAAAAAAAATGAGTTTAAAATTATTCTTGGATGGCACCTGTGGCTCAGTGAGTAGGGCGCTGGCCCCATATACCTAGGGTGGCAGGTTCAAACCCAGCCCGAGCCAAACTGTAGCAAAAAATAGCCAGGCATTGTGGTGGGTGCCTGTAGTCCAAGCTACTCAGGAGGCTGAGGCAAGAGAATCACCTAAGCCCAAGAGCTGGAGGTTGTTGTGAACTGTGACACCATAGCACTCTACCCAGGGCAACAGAGTAGGACTCTGTCTCTAAAAAAAAATAATAATAGGGCAGTGCCTGTGGCTCAGTGAGTAGGGCTCCAGCCCTATATACCATATACCGAGGGTGGCAGGTTCAAACCTGCCCTGGCCAAACTGCAACAAAAAAATAGCCAGGCATTGTGGTGGGTGCCTGTAGTTCCAGTGACTCGGGAGGCTGAGGCAAGAGAATCATCTAAACCCAAGAGCTGGAGGTAGCTGTGGGCTGTGTGATGCCACAGCACTCTACTGAGGATGATAAAGTGAGACTCTGTCTCTAAAAAATAAAATAAAATAAATAATAATAATAAAATAATTCTCGAGGTATGGCTTGTCAAATTTATTTATTTATAAGCATCACCCCATAGACAAAGAAAAATAGCAAGCATTCCTTTGGTTTGAGGCCATTTGGCAGTGGGCCTCCAATGTCCAGCATCACCCACGCAACTATGGCTCAGG
Organism: Loris lydekkerianus; assembly: GCA_963574355.1. Classification (NCBI taxonomy): domain Eukaryota; kingdom Metazoa; phylum Chordata; class Mammalia; order Primates; family Lorisidae; genus Loris; species Loris lydekkerianus. The sequence continues at coordinate 88,989 of CAUYPK010054653.1, forward strand.
CAAGATGCTGTCAGCTTGCAGTCTCTAATCCATCTTCAGGGATCACTTTTACTTAATTCTTAATTATGTCCTATCCTCCATCTCCTTCAGTTCCTTACACACACACACACACACACACACACATTCCTCTTTAATTGGGCTGTAGCATTCTCCTCCATTCTCCTCTCTCATATGGCACTGGTTCATCCGTGGGCTATTCTGATGGACAGCTGTCTCCGCGGGTCATGGCTTCATTAGGTGTAAACTACAGCCAATGGTCACAGTGCCACCCTGTTCAGAAACCTAAATGCAGCTCAGCCAGGAGTCTGGAAGATAAAAGGATAGCTATGTGGACAAGTTAAGACTGATGAAATGGCTTCTGAAACAAACGTAAAGAGCAGGAATACAGTTCACTTTCTTATGCCAGATTATGAAATTAGGAGCTGAGTTAATAAAGGCAACTCAGTTACCCAGGTGCTGCCTCTGCAGCTGAGAGACTGATGTTCAAACCTCAGGAAACATCCAGAATAGCTGAATCTCGGCAGATGAGATCAATCTGGCCTGTCTACAAGCACCTCTTCCCTATGCAATCCTCCTCTTGGCGTCCAGTGTTCACGTTCTTCTCTTCCAGGGGAGAGAGAACAAGCAGGGAAGAATGTTTTCTGTGTTCTAGACTCTTGTGGCTGGTTTACCTGGTTATGTAAACTCATATTTTTAAAAATTGGAGTGTAGGCGGCGCCTGTGGCTCAAAGAAGTAGGGCGTCAGCCCCATAGGCCGGAGGTGGTGGGTTCAAACCCAGCCCTGGCCAAAAACTGCAAAAAAAAAAAAACTATTGGAGTGTAACTTATGCATAATAAAAATCCACAGTTTGATAGCATTTAATGAAGTATACATCTTTATAACTACCATTCCATCAGTTATAATGGCATAATTAATACTCACATTTAATCCCCATGAAAGATTAGTGTTACTGGCTCACTTTTATAGCTAAGGAAATGAAAGATCAGAAAGATGAACAATAGCAATCCATAATAATGGCTAATGCTATGCGCGGGGCACTGTTCTAAGTACTTCACACATATTACCTCATTTAATCCTCTCTACCACCCCATCAGTCCCACTTTACAGATGAAGAAACTTGCCCTAGGTCACATGGCTAAATAGTTGGACTGGGATTTCTAGTGATCCGTTTACTTTCTTTCTCCAATAGTAAAAAAAGAAGAAAAAAAAAATCCCTGAATAGTTTTTCTTTTACTCCTGAGGGAAAATCCCTCTCCCACAAATAGAACTAAAAGCTATGGAAAGGAGAAACTACTTGTTTCACCTTTAGGTTAGCTGACCTCCCCCCAACCCACCCTTGCTTTATTTAAGCTGTGGGCAGTCTGCTCTAACATCGTTAACAGAAAAGATTGGGCTCAAAGAGCTGCCTTGTTTGGTTATCCCTTGAAATATTGGGCTTTTCATCTGAGAAACTTTTTCCAGCCATCTCCCCAAGCAAAGTGATCAAACCGCCCTGAAAGGTTCAGCATGACCTGGTAAAGCACGTTGCTTTCTAGTCTGGTTTTGCCAGAGGTGCTGAGCATTTCCTCGGGAATTGTGCGGCCTCTCTGAGCCATTGATGCCCCTCCTGTGTATGGAAAGGTGAAGATATAGGATAGCAATTTGGGACCCTAATACAAAATGATCAACCCACTTCTCTGCCTTTTACCCATAGCCCCACCTCAAAAGGGAGAAAATCCGCAATTGTTGGATTAGGGCTAAGGTAGACATTCGCCCTTTCCTTAACCAGCAGCCATACAAGGACAGCCCCTTTTCTCTCTCTCCTTCATTCTCTCCCATCTGGCAGAGGAGTCGGGCTCCCTAAATCTCCTTTTTGTTGGTTAGTTTCCATGGCAGTTATTGTCTGTGTGTGCACAGAGCAGGTCCACCCCCTCACCCTCTCTCCTCAGAGAGTGGGCCCTTGCAGCTGAGACTCAGAAAGGGAGCAGCACTGGCAGACACTGGGGCTTGGGTTAGCTGGTGGAGGGCCTCCTGGTGGAGGGGTCATGCTGGCTGGAGCTCAGAGACCCCCAGGCTTCTGCACATTTGGGCAGGATTGGCCCCATTCCTCTGCATAGGAGCCTGGCTGCATCCCAGTTCATCAGCCGGAGGCAGCAGCAGAGGACTCATCAATCGTGGAGGAAGACCTGGGAGACCCTGCCTACTCAGCTCCTGAGCAGCCTCGCAGTCAATACCTGGCCCACCTTCTTCGACCACCTCCCCTTTTTGGTCTTTTGCAGATGATCACTGGATGTCCTCTTTCCCCCCTGGTCAGGTAAGTTGTATTTCAATACATATATGCAGAATGACGGCTCAGCATTCTGAGTGCCTGCTGGTAGTCAGACAGACTAGCATAGGGGTCAGGGAGGGACAAGGGTCTCTAAAGGCCTTTCCTCCTCAGCAGAGCCTCTCTGGCTTTGACATTAAAGATTCTTTTCCATCTGGTTTTAACCCAGCTAATTAACTTTAAAGATCACTGTCCAGGGCACAGGCTGACCAAAATACAGCCAACATCTAGAACTTGTGGTATTTTGTCCAAATTTAGCTCAACTTACGAAATATCTACCATGCCCAAGTTGCTATGCTTGGCTCTAAAGGGGTTGTGCTTTGACGAGAATGACATGTAACATGGTTCCTGTCTTCAAAATGCTTACCATCTGGTAAGAAAGAAATAATATCTACGTAGAAGGGTATGTGAACTCTGGAATCAGACAAGCTGAATTTCACATCCCATTCTGGCTGTTTGACCTTGGTTAAGTCATTGACTTAGACTTCTCTAAGTCTCAGTTTCCTCATCTGTAGAACAACAATAATAGTGCCTACCTTGGCTGGGCACCGTGGCTAACACCTTTAATCCTAGCACTCTAGAAGACCAAGGCAGGTGAATTGCCTCAGCTCAGGAGCTCAAGACCAGTCTGAGCAAAAGTGAGACCCTATCTCTACTAAAAATAGAAAAACTAGCCGGGTGTAGTGGTGGGTGCCTAGAGTCCCAGCTATTAGGGAGGCTGAAGCAAGAAGATCTCTCGAACCCAGGAGTTTGAAGTTGCTGTGAGCTATGATGCCAAGGCACTATACCCAGGATAACAGAGTAAGACTCTGTCTCAAAAAAAAAAAATAGTGCCTACCTTATAGGCTAAATTATGCACACATGCTTTCACACACACACAAACACACTTGGATCAATTCATGACACACAATAAGCACCATATACTTGTTAACTATTATCATTGTTATGATGTTCAAATGATACAAAGTATGTAAAGAATTTGGCCTGGTGTTGAGAATATTGGTGGTGGTCGTCATCAGACACGGTGGTCATTACTGCTAACAATTACAGGCAAAGTATGGTAGAGACATGGGAAAATCACTCTTGCCTGAAGGAATTGTGCAAGTCCTGGTGGAGTCCTGAGAACTGAAGGATGACTAGGATTTCAACAAGCAGGGGTGAGCAGGTGAAGTACAAAGCACAAAGCCAAGGTCATGTCAGCCAGGAATTGAAAGGCCTATTGGGCATCAGCTAGCAGAGAGGTTTGACCTGAGCCCAGGCACTAAACCTGGCTGAGATGTTGGGCTTGACTTTGGGCTCCTAGCACCTTGAGGCAAGGGCCAAGTTCAGATGTGACTAGAAGAACCACCCCAGCACTAGAACAAGGAGTATTATATTCAAAAAAGAGCCAGACTGGGAGCCCAAGACCAGGGTTCAAGTCCTGTCTGAGGTTCAGCTCACCTCAGAGCTGAAGTGAGGGCTCTAAGGCTAATCTCTTCACTTCTCTGGGGTTTCTCACCTATGAAGCAGGAATAATAAAATTTGACTTACCTCACAATTTTACTGTAATTATTCAATATTGCATATGAATGTGAAATTATAAATCAGTATGTAAATACAATGTACTGTTTTTCAAGACAAAGGAGAATTCATGTGTCATCTGCATGGTCCTGGGAGGGATGCAAGGGAATAAATCATTAAACAAAGACCAGTGTAAGTCATCCAGTGCAATGCCTGAGTCATCATGGTACTTGAATGAACAGTGATTAAGTGACTCGCTCATTCAATAGTTAATTTGTTCATTCATTCACCAAATATTCCTGAATCCACACTGAATGCTAGACCTTGGACTTGGTGATGGGGAAGAATGGCAAATAAGACAGGCACGCACCTTGCCTGGAGACTCTTACAAGCAACTCAGGAAACTGGCAACCAGAGGACTTACGGGTGCACCTCCCTACTCCCAGAAGCTTCCATCTCTCTGGTCATCCTCTAGCTTCTCTCAAGGATTATTGCTGTTGGACATTTATTTTTAGTTGATTTTAGGTTCCCAACACATTCCCCACATAGATCTTAAAACAGCTCCTCTCTGCCCTCTGCTGGTAGGGAGTTGTAAGTGCTTTGCAGTAAACAGTTCAATATTCATCACACATCAATACAAGCTTTCCTGCCTGCCTTCCATCACCCCTGAGATGAGCCGATGTGCCTTAATATTTCAAGAGGAATGAATTTGTAATTAGCACCTTAATGTTATATCAGAGTCATTCCGGAGATTTTCTATTTAAATGCAAATTGAATCTTCCCAAAGGAAAGCTAAGAAGTGATGAAAATAGATAGCAAAAGAGGAGGAAGCAGGCAGGAGGAGGGAGGTAGCACAGATGTGGAGTTGTCACCTTTGTCATCGTTGTTGATTTTCTGCCTGTAGCCTATACTACCCTCACCTGAGGACCTGGCTCTGAGGCTGAGGGAGCCGGAGGTGGAGACTGGGTCCCTCTAGCCTAAATACCAACTCCCCCATCTGTTCATAGAGGTACCCAAACCAGCAGCCATTTGAGTGCATCCTCACTGGGGCTTCTGGAGGTCGTCTTAGAAACACGGGGGACTAGAGGGGATATGGACTTTGGAGTCAGGTAGATCTGAGTTTTAACTCAGGATTCCCTTCCAACTAGCTGTAAGAGCTCAGTCCAGTTTCCTAATCGCCCCTGTGCCTTCATAACATAAATTGGGCTAATAGTGCTTGTTTCTCTCAAGATTGTTGTAAATATTATGTGATAAACAGAGAAAATGTGTCTGCTACACATAAAATGTCCCAAAACATTCGTTTCTCTCCATTGCCACTAGCTATTGTAGTGCCAACTTAATGTGTCAAGGTAAGTGTGGAGTGAGTTGTCAAGGGTAAGGTGGCATTCCTCCTTACGGTAGCCTCAGGTGAGGGGAGAGCAGCAGCATTTTCTGTAAAGGGCCAGATAGTAAATATTTTCCACCCTGTGGGCCAGGCACACTCTGTTGCAGCTACCCAGTTCTGCTGTCGAAACGGGAAAGCTGCCATAGACAACACGGAAACGAATGAGTGTGGCTGTGTTCCAATACAACCTTATTTATAGATGCTGAAATGTGAATTTTATATCATTTTCACATATCCCGAAATATTTTTCTTTTGATTTTTTTTTCCTCCAATCATTTAAAAGTGGGAAAACTGTTCTTAGATTGCAGGCCATACAAAAACAGGTGGCAGGCCAGATGTGGCCCTCTCCTGTGTTAAGGAAGGTATTACCTGTAATTTGGGGGAAACGTGTAATCGAGAAATCTCTCCGAACATAACTCCTGAGGCTGGGATGGCAAGGCAAGGGAGGGATGTCATCCAAGGAAGGAAATAGCCTTTTCTGGGCCAGAACTTCGAGGAACAAAGGACACCCAGGCTCCCTGGTGGTGGTTCCTCCTGGGGTGCCAGTCATTAGGTCAGGCTACAAATAAAAATGTCATTCTGCGGCTGGCACCTGTAGCTCAGTGGCTAGGGCGCCAGCCACATACACTGGAACTGGCAGATTTGAACCCAGCCGGGCCTGCCAAACAACAATGACAACTACAACCAAAAAATAGCTGGGCATTATAGCGGGCACCTGTGGTCCCAGCTACTTGGGATGTTGAGGCAAGAGAATCGCTTAAGCCCAAGAGTTGGAGGTTGTTGTGAGCTGTGATGTCAGGACACTCGACCAAGGGCGACATAGTGAAATTCTGTCTCAAAAAAAAGTGTCACTCTGCGTCTTGCCTATGATGCCTGTGATGCCTCCCCTGACATCAGTCCAGGGAAGGACTGGTGGCTCCTGGGCACCAGTAGGCAGCCACATTCTCCTGGTGACAGGATTCAGAAAGGTGCTCAATGGTGCAAGCCCTGCCCCTGTCTCCTCAACTGGGAAAGTAATGCAGGCTCTCTGGGGCTCCTCAGACCTCTTCAGGGGCACACCTGCCCGCCTGGGAATGCCTGCAGATGAGGACAGGCCTACCATTTGAACCACTCAGAGCTTGACCTGGTTCTCACCTTTCTGAACTCTCATCTTTTCTTAGCCACACATACACAACCCACTTGCCAGCCCATCACGCAGCCCCTCCTTCTCTCTGTCTCTAGCACAGAGGGGCACAGGTCAGCACACCAGATGGTGACCTTGCTGTGCAGCAGATTGCCTGTCTCCCTTCGGATCAGGGGTTAAAGCAGAGGACTGGTGATGCCTGCTCTCCAGGCCCCTCCTCTTCAATGTGTGCCTGCCTAGTCCTTTCTCTGGAATCTCTGGGGAGGATGGGGTGCGTGCATGCATGTGTCGGGGGTGGGGGCAGGAATGTGACACACCAGAGGAGAAGGGAAGAGGTGAGGAGAGAGCAAAAGCCACCCCCTATCTCCTTATAGATCCTGTCCCCAAAGATCCAGCTGGGCCTGCCTCTTGGGCACTCATGGAGGCTGGTGGACTCTCAGAGATGAGCAAGGGGATGGGGGTGAAGGAGGAGGTTGCCCTAAGGCCTGGCAATGGAGGCCTGGTACCTCTGAGAGTGGCTGCTGTCCCTTGCCTGCTCTCTAGAGGCTCAGGCTGAAGGTTACTTCACACCAGTCCAACTTGTGGCCTCACCATTCCCTTCCCACTTTGTAAAGGAACCTAGGGCCTTAGATGGCCCTGGATATCAAGCTGAGACAAAATTTGGTACTAGAAAGAAGGCAAGGAAGGAGAGCTGGGCTATAAGAAATTCACTTCTTTGGGTTGTGAGGGTTTTTTTTTTTTTGGGGGGGGGGGTGTTAAGATAGACTGTCACTCTATCACCCTGGGTAGAGTGCCATGGCATAGCTCATAGCAAACTCAAACTCTGGGGCTCAAGACATCCTCTTGCCTCAGCCTTCTGAGTAGCTGGGACTACAGACTCCCACCACACCCAGCTAGTGTTTCTATTATTAGTAGAGATGGGGTCTCACTCTTGCTCAAGCTGGTCTCAAACTCCTGAGCTCAAGGGATCCACCCACTGTGGCCCTCCAGAGTGCTAGGATTACAGTTTTGAGCCACCACACCCAGCCAGAAATCCACTTCTTAAATCAAGCAGTAGTGATCAAATAGAAGTCCAATACATGTTATGTACCAGGTGAGAAATATCCACCTGGAAATAAGAGAAATCTCTTGGGATGGCCCCCTTCTCCCCTGGTATAGCTAAGACAAGACAATAGATTAGCTTTTCCTCATCCAGATAAGGTATTTGTGCTAGGAGGAGGGATCTAGGGTGAGCAAGAGCGAGCAGGGCTGGCCTTTTGTTTTGACTTTCATTCTTAGCAGGTCCTGCCTCAGGGGCTGCAGAGTTAGAGTTCTGTGGGACTGGGCCCTGGGGTTGTGGCCCTGCTCATTGAGAGCCAGCTACCCCCACACCAGCGCAGGCACAAGCATGAGTGTGCGCGCGCACACACACACATGCATACAGGCACACACCCTAACAGGCAGGCCAGCCCATCTGCCAATCAATCTTCCTTGCTGATTTCCCAGCTGGAAGCATCAGGGCTGGTGTGTAAATCATTCAGGGCTGCCTCTCAGTTCTGCCAGGATGCAAAGCTCTTTTTAATTAAGAAGAATGAAGGATGCTGCTGACTCTGGAAATGGTGATATTAACCTACTAATGGGCACTTAAGGAGCCGTGTCAGAGTGGTCTGCTGCTTCCTCCCCCACCCTGCGATGCTGCCCCCATGAAGGCTGTGCTGTCCTCTACATCAGAAGGGGTGAGGATAAGGCCCTCCTAAGAGTCCCAGTGCCCAGCCCGGCCTGGTGACCTGCAACAGGCAGGCACTTTTACACTTTTAGAGAAAAAGCCAAACTGGGATGATTTAAACCCTGGAGTCCCCTACCTGTGGTTCTGCCAGCTGTGGGAAGACAGCAGGTACCCAGAAAGATCAAAACCCAACAGAAAACGTGATCAGGCTTCCTTGGGTGCCCAAGGTCTGTAAGGAGCCAGCCCACCAGCCACAATTACAGGTATTACAAGCTCCCCTCCCCCTGTCCTGGGCTGATTGGAGGGAAATGGCAGTGGTGGTAGCGACAAGGCCAGGGGAAGTCCTCACTGGTGACTGGACCTTGGGTAGCTAGCAGTGCCCACAGGAGCCGGCAGGGCCAGTCCTCTGTGATTGTATTACCTAGGAGAATGTGATCATGTGCATTCTGGAATGTGCTGCTTTGTCACTCAGGCTAAACACTTCTTTCTCTATGGCTTCCCACCCTGGTTAGTACCCCTGGGAGTAAAAACATTCCCACTGAAAGAGGCTTCCAGCTGCTCTCTTCTCCTTCCTCTTCTAATTTTAAAGACACCAAAATGGCCATGACTCGCCCAGAGCTGCACAGACCAGTTATGACAAAGCGCAGGCAGGAGCAGAGGCCTCCTGACTCTGGGTCCTGTGTTTTTCCTGTTTCTCCTGTGCCCCATCGCTCCTCTGCCTTCAGGCTAAGGTCAAATGTAATGTCTAGTACGTGCCAGAGTCAGCAACAGAGGAGGGGCTCCAAGGCCTCTCACCTCACTTCGTCCTGGTGTTTCAAGTTTCTGATGCTGCTGCTCCGGAAATTCTTCCTTCTTCGTAACCCAGATCCTCAGCATTTATTACAAGCCCTGTTTCCTCTTACAATTTCCTCAATAAACACAGGGAAATAGCCAAGATTTCTCAGAGGTTCCCTTCCCGCTGTCATTGTCGTCCTGCACACTACACAGTGGAGGAGCGTGAAGCGCCCCAGTCCTCTGTTTCCTAAATTGTGCAGCTCCCAAGGGGGAAACTATGATGACCCCTTCCCCCCACCCATCATCCCATACCTGGGATCCACTTTCCTCTGTCCCAGTTTTACCTAGATAGGCAGGGAGGTGGTCCCAGGGGCAAGATGCTTTCCTTAACTGAGACCCATCCAGTTCCTCTAAGTCCTAGGCCACGGGGGGGGGGAGGGAGCAGGGAAGATTGTTGAAGGAATGTGGCTAGCTCAGCAGTCTAACCAATGCTCTGTAGGGTGGAAGGGAGCCTGAATAGCTGAGGCCATCCTTTGGGATCCCAGCCATCTACCCCTAGGGCAGCACTGCTGCTGAACAAATTCAGGTCATAGTTCTGACTGCTGGCAGCTGTGTCTCGCCATCTCTCTGTCATCAAGTCCACGTGAGCCTAAATCCTTCCTCTGGGCTGATGTTGTGGCTGGATGGGAGGAGGCCCTAATGAGGCTTTCTCATGCTGAGAGAGGAACCTACCTTTCTCCTGGTCTGTGGGCAGCATCAGTCCTAATTGGATGAGTCATCCTCACTCCCCACTCCCTAAACATGGACCAAGCTTCTGGTTAGGAACTAGAAGGTGATTATCCAAAGGAAGGGCAACAGCTGTTCTCTGGATTAGAATGCAGCTTATGATGCAGCAGAAGAAATTTCAGCTAGCTGGGAGGAAAGAAATCCTATACAAGAATTGGCCCAGAAATGGTTGGCTAGAAGTGTGGCCTCTGGTAAGGTTGGCACCTGTTGTTGGGAGACATTACCCTGAAGATGCAGAAAGTTAGAGGGATGGAAACTTGCCATCACAAGGAGAACTGTCCTCTACAGGGTACCGGGGTACCAGGGACTATGCCTGGCATCTCCTTCCTCCTACAATTCTACAAAGTAGGTTTTCTTGGTCTGGGACAGTGGCTCACACCTGTTATCCTAACACTTTGAGATGCCAAGGTGGGAGGATTATTTGAGGATGGGAGTTCGAGATCAGCCTGAGCAAGAATGATATCCCATCTCTACAAAAAAATAGAAGAATTAGCTGGATGTGGTGACATTCACCCAGATACTTGGGAGGGTGAGGCAGGAGGATCACTTGAGCCCGGGAGATTGAGGTTGCTGTGAGCTATAATGACACCACTGCACTCTAGCTCAGGTGACACAACAAGATTCTTTCTCAAAAAAAAAAAAGAAAAAAGAAAATCGGTTTTCTTATTCCCTTTTTCACAGATGAGGAAACTGAGATTCAGGGACATAAGTGACTTATTCATAGTCACACAGCTCGGAGGTAGCAGACCCAGGATTCAGACCCAGTCTGTCTGATTCCAGAGTCCAAATACTCACCCACAACTCTAAGATCTGTGGGGCACTGCAGAAAGAAAACTACATAAAGAAGGTGATCCTGGCCAACATGGTACCCAAAGAGGTGATGCCCCCGACAGGAGGGCGAAGTGTATTTCTGGGACAGAAGGAGCTGCTGAAACAACTACTAGTTAATTGACCCCTCTTTCTCCCATCCTCCAAGTAAATTCCAGCATGCTCTTGGAACCCCCTCCACAGTTATTCCACCCTTGGCTTGCTACACTAAGCCTGCCTAGTTTCGTGGGGGAAAACTGTCCTCCTCTCTATACCTCCAGCTCTCCCCTAACCTACCACAAAGTTCAGTGAAGGCAGGATCATGGTGACTACTTACCAGACACTTAATAGGAAATGAGTAAAGCTCCACTTATTGTATGCAAATTGGACCTCAATAAATCCAAGGCAACCCATTTCTTACAAACTCATCCAAATCAAGGCAACTCATTTCTTTTTTTTTCTTTTTCTTTCTTTTTTTTTTTAACCTGCCACCTCCGGCATATGGGGCCAACGCCCTACCCCTTTGAGCCACAGGTGCTGCCCCAGGCAACCCATTTCTTACAAAAAAAACTTACTGAGTTTTTCTGGGGCTGAGCATCCCCAAATTTGATTGATGTATCAGTAACACAATAATAAAGATTCCACAGTACCAAAGGCCTAGTTTTTAGAGGCCTTTATGACCTTTCTCTTCCCTCCCTTCCCAAGCATGTAACCAAGGTAAAAAGTCATATACTTTTAAGAAAAAAGAGAAACCCAGCTCCAATGCTATGAGAGATCTTAGAGCAAGAAGGATTTAGGTTTGACATGAAGAAGAACTTCCTGACCATGAAAATGGATACACACTAGAAGAGGGTGGTGAGGGATCTAAAGAGTCACTGGGTTGTCCCCTTCTGCTTAGCACTCCTTAAGGCCCCAGCTTGGTGCACTCAGCCCAGTCATGGAAACCGGTGGGTGACTTGGGGAATCTTAAGTAGCCGTTGCTAGGTTACAAGCTTCCTCAGTGTGCATTCAATGTACGGACTAAAGGATGTCACCTGGCTGGGAGGAAAAGCCATGAGGGAAGGGATGGGGGAGATGGAGAAAAGCCAGGAGTTCCAGAACAAGCAATTAGGCCACAGCCTGGAAGACATCCTGTTCTTAGTACTTTTCCAAGGGTCCACGTCCCTAGATCTCATGGTCTGTGTGAAGTGTGTGTCTGCAGGATAAAGCATCAGGGTAGAACAGAGCCTACTCTGGGGCTATATTCCAGGGCTTCCCTAGCAGAGCTGCCCAGCACAAACACCATGGGCAGTAGCTGGAATCCCCTCGGAGGGTCTGGGCTTCTTTCTTCACTGAAGTTGGACAAAAAGCCAGAAGCCAGTTGCAAGTGGAATAGCTTGGTTTCCTTAATAATGCACAATTCATTTGTGATTTAATTGTCATAAAGTGAAAGAGCATTGGATTTGGAATTCATAACCTCTACCCAGCCTGAATGGCTTACATGGTCCCAAGTAAGTCACTTCATTTCACCAAGTCTCTGATTCCTCATCTATAAAAAGTGGATACTGATAACTGCCCTGGCCACCTATCCCAGGGTTGTTTTAAGATTTTGAGAAAATGAATAAGCAAGGGCTTGTTTCAGCGAGTAACACAAACATAAAGTATGTCATGCAGAACTCTGTGTACCTGCTTATTAGGCTGCCCCAGCTGGGGAGGGTAGGGGCACAAGAAGTCTTGCCTCACTGCTCTGGCAGATAGCTCAGGGGGCAAAAAAGGCTGAAAACAGACTCCTGCAAGGCGCTGTAAGGAAGATCTATGGCTTTCAGTCTTCCTGATCACGCAGTTCTGATTTTGTGAAGACAATTCAAGTGGAGGTAAAGGTTGGTTCCCTATTCCTCTGGGCACATAGAGACCCCTAGCAAGAAGGGGAAGTGTTTGCTGTGAAAATGTCATTAATTCAGACCATGTTCTTTTGAAATTGATGAATTCTTATTGACTAGAGAAAACAGAACACACCCTTCCTCTGTGAAGGTTCTGGTGGTACTTAGTAAGTACAGATAATTTCAAACTAAAAAACAGTGGGATTTTTAAGCCAAGAACTCAAGATACCAACATGAGCCTACTGTGAATTGTGCCTTCTGTTTCTCAGAGGAAGTCCTTTCTAAGTAAAGGACAAAATGTTTGTGTTTGTTCTCAGTTTTCCTGTTTCTTGGTTTTGTTGATAGTAGTCATGGTATTAATGGAGATTGACGAGGCCCTTGCCATGTGTTAGAAGGTGTGCTGAACAGTTTTCAAATATTATGTCAGTCAGTTAACCTTCACAAAAACTTACAAGAATGCATTCATACCATGGAATGCAACTCAGAAATAAAAAGGGATGATCTATTGATACATGCAACAACTTGGATAAATCTCCAGGGAATTATGCCGGTGAGGAGAAAAGCCAAAGCCAAAAGATTATATACTGTATGATTCTATTTCTATAACATTCTTAAAATGATATTATGGAAGTGGAGAACAGATTGGTGGTTGCCAGGGCTGGGAAGGAATCGGCAGGAGGGAAAATGGGTGTGGGCATACAAGGGCAACATGAGGGAACCCTTGTAGTGATAGAAATGTTTTGTATTTGATCTATTTCAATACCCTGGTTTAACATATGTTGTACTATCGTTTTATAAGTTTTGTACCATTGAGGGAAACTGAGGAAAAGATATTTTTTCTTACAACTGCATATGAATTCACAATTCATCTTAAAATAAAAAGACAAGTTAAAATATACGTATAAGAAACTGGGTTTCAGAGTAGTTAAATAATTTTCAGAGCCAGGGTGCCATCCCAGGTCTGTCAGCTTCCCAAGCCTAGCTATTTCAAGACTTGGTTATATTGGAGAGAACCAGGCAGAAGGACCAGAAAGGTCCTGCAGTCCACTGGACCAGATGGTTCTCTAGTGTCATGGCACCTTCCTTACCAGAGACTACAGTCCTGAAAGGGTATTAGAGAGTAGCTTGAAAACATTATCTGTCAAACCCTGTGCAGTGGTACCAAGGCCAAGATTTGGTCATCAGGTTTCCCCTTCCTGAAGTGTGTGAAGATGGGTGATCCTGGTGTGTGAGGCCCCTACGCGTTGATCTGTGTTGGGGTCTGCGGTTGTTTGTCCACTGATACACACGTCTGTCAGTTTCTCCCTGCACGTGCCTATTTCAGTTGGAGGGAGGGAGAAGGGTGACGTGTACGTTTGTGTACATGTGTGGGTCGATGTATACGTTATATTTGGATGTACCTGTGTCAGGTCTGCGTGGGTCACACCCACGTAATTAGTTTCCATGAGGTTTCACCACATGATAATACCTCCCCCAAAGCAAAGCTATCGAGCCAGCCTGTCACGAACTGGGTCTGTGTACTGTAGATAAACTGGGTAATTGGTCTCTCCGCCTGCTCATCCAAAACAAACACAAAAGCCCGCCCCCACACTGGGAGTCTGGTCCTGTCATCTGGGTATTTAGCTCGGTGCTGTGCTCTCCTTAACCCTGTAGGCAAGGTGAGCTGCTTCCGCCGCCGCCGGAGGCCCGGCCGCCCCGGCTTATGTAAAGAGGTCACGGTCCGCTCTGCTGCGGGGCGCACGCGGATTCCTGCACAGGTGTGGCGGTGCGGGTGGGGAGTGTAGGGAGTTAGACTCGCCAGCCTCCTCTCCCGCGGCGGCTCCGCTTCCCCTTCCTGCTGCTCACTTACTCTCCTCATCTGCATGTGTGACAGCGGTGTGCGGATTAGGGAAAGACAGAGCGCCCTCTCCCCTGCTCCCCGCGCCGCCAGGCGGGGGCTCCGGGTTCCCCGGTAATGCGTCGCCTGCGCCTCGCCGCCGCGCTCCTCCGGCCTCGCGGTGTAAGTGGTGCGGGGGCGTGGGCGTCCGGCTTGCGGGGAGGGACGCGGGAAGGGGGGCAGGCGTAGACACCGAAAGATGTTAACTCCTTCCTCTCCTCGAGAGGTAGCTGGGCGCCCGGAACCCCGAAAGCCTCTGTCCCCTAGCGCGCGGGCGTTTTCCGAACCGTGGGCGAGCGAGGACCGGGAACAAAGCGGTGAGGGGTGCGGTGCCGCCGCTGGGTGGCGCCCTCCAACGCGCAGTCTTCTCTTTAAAGTTGGCTAGGGGCTGCGGAGCCCGCGGGTGCGCCCGCCATCGGCGAGGCGCGTGGCCCCGGCTGCCCTTGATTCGCCCGGTTCCTCTTGCAGGGCCAGGCGTGGACGCTGCCGGACCGCTGAGACTTGAGGGACTGTGAAGCGCTGGCCGGCGTCGGGCGGGAACCTGCGCTCGGGAACGAGATGGAGGAGGCGAGAGGAGACGCGGGAGCCGGCACCGAGTAGCTGGCGGACCCGGGCTCGCCAGCCCCAGTCGCCCGGGAGCTGTGCGAGCGTGCGGCGAGCGGGGTCTCCGGGGCTGCTATGGAGGTGCCTAACGTCAAGGACTTCCAGTGGAAGCGCCTGGCACCACTGCCCAGCCGCCGGGTCTACTGCTCCCTGCTGGAGACCGGGGGACAGGTCTATGCCATCGGGGGATGTGACGACAATGGTGTCCCCATGGACTGCTTCGAGGTCTACTCTCCCGAGGCTGACCAATGGACCGCCCTGCCCCCGCTGCCCACAGCCCGAGCTGGGGTGGCCGTCACTGCCCTGGGGAAGCGGATCATGGTGGTCGGGGGTGTGGGCACCAATCAGCTGCCCCTGAAGGTCGTGGAGATGTACAACGTAGACGAGGGCAAGTGGAAGAAAAGGAGCGTGCTGCGTGAGCCCGCCATGGGCATTTCTGTCACGGCCAAAGGCAAGTGGGACCAGGGCTGAGGGTGGGCAGAAAGAATGGGGGCCAGAAGTGTGGGCTGGGAAGTTTAGTGCAATGTCTCTGCAGACCCCTGTGTTCAGCTAAACCACCACATTGCCCATTGCCACACTTCAGCCCCTGAAACCTCTTTTACTGGTGCCACCACCTCGACATCTACTTGGGGTCCCGAGTATGTTCATTTTATCCTTGCACCATCACCAGGCCCTACTGAGGGCTTTGGGACCTTACTCTAGGATCCACCTTCAGCCTCCTCCTCTGCCTCCCAGACTGGGAAGTGCTGAGGAGAAACCAGAATGTTTCTGAGGGTTGTACTTCTGCAGTGTCTCTCCCAGGTTCATTAAGATCTCAGGGCATATGTGTGCTGACTATGTGGAATTGCATTTTTCATTTCACTTTCTCAAAGCTCCTCATCTCATTCTTTTTGGGCCTAGTACAGCCCAGAGCACAGAGGGGGCTCCAAAATCTCTTTTGCTAAACCACAAAGGGTTAATGGGAAATGATTGGATGGGAGTTAGGAGACCCTAAATTCAGGCACACTTGGCTGGGCAGCACAGGTTTGCAGGGGAATGCAGCCTTCCCCTCTGTCTCCTCACCTTGCTTCCTTCTTCTGCTAAACCATTCTAGCTGCCTGTCAGGTCTACTATAGATCAGGAGCCAGTCAGTATTTCTTGAGCGCCTGCTCTGTTCCCGGCACAGTGCCAGGCCCCAGGGAGGATGTAAAGAAGCAGAAGATCGGTTAGCTCCCTTCAGGAGCCTGAGTCTGACTAATGAAAGTGGCCAGAGAGAAACTCTAGTGCAGAATCCTCCCAGGCCAGGGTGGCCAGTAGGGCTTCCCTGCCCTCCCAGTAAGGACGGAAGGCCTGGAGGTCCATGAAAGAGAGTACCTCTTCATCCCATGTCTCCATTAATGGTGCCAGAAGATTAAGAACTAACATTTATCGAGGTCCTTACTATGGGTGCTTTGTAGCTATCAATCTATTTGATCCTTGCAAACTGGCCAATGAGGTAAGTGCTATTATTATTCTCAGTTTAGAGAAAAGCAGTGTAAGGCCCAGAGAGGTTGAATCACTGGCCCAAGGTTACAGAGCTAGTAAGTGATAATCAGGTCTATGCTCTTAACTGTGGCATTGAGTGCATTTAATAATTAGTTTAATAAGGATTTACATGCCTATGTGCCAGATTCTGGGGCTACAGATTATCAAATTCTCAAGAGGCTATGGTCTGTCAGACAGATTATAGAAAAACAGACAAAGACTATTCAGTTAGCATGTGGCAAGTAGAATGATAGAGCTATTATCACTCAGGAGGCACTGAGCAGGTACTCTCAGCCCAGTCTTGCAGTTTAGGGACAAGGAGATGAATCTGAAAGAATGAGTAAGAATTGGGCACAGAAATACTAGTATGGAATATGTAGGAGGAATGATTTCCAGGAGGA
Source organism: Loris lydekkerianus (assembly GCA_963574355.1). Classification (NCBI taxonomy): domain Eukaryota; kingdom Metazoa; phylum Chordata; class Mammalia; order Primates; family Lorisidae; genus Loris; species Loris lydekkerianus. The sequence goes on from CAUYPK010054653.1 coordinate 105,616, forward strand.
GGTGTTTGAGCTTACATAGGAACAAGAGGATAGAGTTGGTGAATTCCTCATTATCAGGCCTCACCTCCCAACCTTAGGCTAAGACTGGGATTTTTTTTTTTTTTTTTCAGTATTGGAAAGTAGAAGGAGATAGTATTCATCCCTACAATAACCTTAAAGAATAAAGGCCTCCTAGAGCCAGTAGCCATGAAGACTGGCTGCTGGGAGACAGAATCCCAGGCAGGGACAGTCACTAAGTAAAAGAGGGCCCTGCCTAGGCTCAGGAGATACAGGGAAGCTGGATCCCTTGCCCTTGGTGCAATGTACTAGGGAGGTCTCTGGAAAGGCCATCTATAGCCAAGAGCAGTAGAAAATGGAAAGGGGTTCACTTCTCAGAGTATCCTAGCCCACTCACTGAGCAGAGTTTCTTAAAGGGGATAGTTCTCTTTCCAAAGCCTCACTCTCATTCACCCCTAACCCTATTCCATTTAGGACAGGTGCTTCTTGGATCCCATAGACCTCTCAATTTGTGAATGAGAATAGCCTTCCCCCACGGAGGTGGCAGACACAGAACCAGCAGTTGTCCAATGTCCCACAGGCTGACAGCAGGGCTGACCTCATTTCCCAAGGCCTCTGCTCTGTGTAGAGAATTCTGGTCTGGGAATGCCTGAGGAACAGTATTGGAGGGATGAGAAGAATACCCCTTCTTTGGCTTCCCCTCTGGCTTCCAGAGAATAGAACAAGGGAAGGGACAAGATTTGCAAAGGATTATCCAGGCATGGGCTTCACACTGTCTGCCTCTGTGTAGAACTTAAGTGTCTAGCCAATGGCTGGACACCAGGAAAGCTAAGGCATGCAGTCCTGCTATGGCTTTAAAAAGACCCAGACTTAGTCATGACAGGCACTTTGAACCGTGCCATCAACCACAATGACATAGATATGGCTCACTCAGGCAGAACAGTGGTTGGGAACTTGGCCTGGCCATGATACAGGGGATGGGTGTTAGTAGGCTGCCTGTGAGCTAAGGATGTGTGTGCGGCCTTTCTTCTTAGATTACAGAGTATATGCAGCAGGCGGGATGGGCCTGGACCTCCGTCCACACAACCACCTCCAACACTATGATATGCTCAAGGACATGTGGGTGTCACTAGCACCCATGCCCACCCCAAGATATGCTGCCACCTCCTTCCTCCGAGGCTCCAAGATCTATGTGCTGGGTAAGGATGGGCTACTTGTTCCATATCTCACCTCCTTCCCTGCCTTGGGTTGGTTCCCATAAGAAGCAGTGCCTGTGTTCTAAGCATCTCCTTAGCACTGGGGGATCATCACACTGCGCCACCTAGAGGGCGCTTCCTGTATGATTGGGTACCAGTCAGAGGGGAAACCCAGTCCCTATCCTCAGAGACTCCTCTTCTGCCCAACCTCCACCCTTCTCCGGCCCCCAGGGGGACGACAGTCCAAGTATGCAGTCAATGCCTTCGAGGTCTTTGACATCGAGACTCGCTCCTGGACCAAGTTCCCCAACATCCCCTGTAAGCGGGCCTTCTCCAGCTTTGTGAACCTGGACAACCACCTGTACAGCCTGGGAGGCCTACGACAGGGTCGGCTCTACCGGCAGCCCAAGTTCCTGCGGACGATGGACGTGTTCGACATGGAGCAGGGTGAGCTAGTTGCTAGTCCCTAGCCCTGCTCTCAGGATGCCCCCATGGAAGATCTGGCTGCCTGTCTTCCTTTTGGCTGGTTTCTCCCAGCTTACCTACATCCCAACCATCTTCCCAGGGCTGCTCACCAGCTGGGCAATATTCTCAGAAGTCTGAACACCCCTCTCCACTCTAGGCTACTCTTGGGATCAAATTCATTCATCTGTTCAAGGCTCCTTTGTGTTTGGTTGGTTATTTGTAGCAAAGCCATTTCTACCTATTGTGTCTTCTTACAATAACCATCCAGGTCCAGATCAGGGAGGGATTTTTCCTGCTTTTTATTGATGGACAAACAGAAGGAACCTGAATCCTACTCTCACTGCCTCTATTAGCCTCCTCTCTAGCTTAGAGCCTGTGTGAACATAGGCATAACAAGGGTCTGTTGTAGGGGATTATGATTCCTGAGATTACAAGCATGGGAGAGGGTGGTGGCCACAGAGAATTTCAACCAGCAGGAGGAGCTCTTTACTCCCTGAGGAGAAAGGATTAATGGAGGGGAGACCCTGCCCAGGATGAGAGCTGTTTATGACTCAGTCAGTATTTAGTGGGGATGCCAGCGTCTAATTCTCTATATCCTACCATTTATCCATGGTCCTTAGGGGGATGGCTGAAGATGGAACGCTCATTCTTCCTCAAGAAACGGCGAGCAGACTTTGTAGCCGGTTGTCTGGGTGGACGAGTGATAGTGGCCGGGGGACTTGGTAAGGATGGAGCTTCCAGGCTGGAATGTATTGCGGTTCTGGTACTCAGCAGTCCCTTGGCACTTTGCACATGCAGGAGAGGGTACTGGCTCCTTGCATATCACCATCCTACCACTTAATTCCAAAGCATTCAAAATGCTCCCTCCCAGCGTGAACATTACCTATCTATATATGGGCCTCCGATGTGGCCGTTCTGGCCTCCTACACAGGAAAAACTGAGTCCAAGAGAGAAAAAGAGGCATTCCAAGAACCATGTAGCACAGGCTTACTGAGCACAGATCCCTGAGGCCCTATTTGGAAAGGACTTGAGACAAATCATGGAAGGGATTAGGCTTAGTCCTCCTTCTCTGACCCACCTCTTTGGGCCCAGCTCTATTATGGAATAGGAAAGCAATATGATTAAATAAATTCTTCTAATGAATCTAGGATTTGATATATTACTCCTCCCAGAGAGTATTGGTATTTTGAAGGAAGGACTCTAAAGGCGAAAAGTCCAACAGCATCTAGAAGAAAGGTCCAGCCATCAGGCCTTCCAGGTGCCCCACATTTACTTAATGTACACACTCCCACTTTACTCATGTAAGAAAGGACCATGTGAACTAGACCATGTAGGTACCTTTTTTAGTAAAAGGCAGGAGGAAGACTGTATTGCTCCAGAGCCTCTGGTAAAAGCTAGGAGTGAGGAAAGAAAGCTTCCTCTTAAGGAGCTGAAAAGACAGGAAAAAGGTAAAAGGAGTAAAGTGATTGCTTGACAAGAGCCTCTGGCCCAGCTCAGAGAAGAGGCAGTGACCACGTAGCCAAGGACATTGTGGCTGCTTAGCTGCTTCTTGTGCGTTTCCAAGGGAGGGAAGAATGTAGGGTAACTGTGGAACACGGATTGGTGGTTGGACTCCCTTGTAAGGTCTGATTCCCTTGGCACTTTCAGGAAACCAACCCACTGTCCTGGAGACAGCAGAAGCATTCCACCCAGGGAAGAACAAATGGGAGATCCTCCCTGCCATGCCCACACCTCGCTGTGCCTGCTCCAGCATTGTCGTCAAGAACTGCCTCCTGGCCGTGGGGGGCGTCAACCAGGGTCTGAGCGATGCAGTGGAAGCATTGTGTGTCTCTGATTCCTAGCTGTCCCTGGCCTAGCACCTTTGCCCTGGACCACACCACTCCACTTCTGACATGAGGAATGATATTATCAAAACAGTTTGGGCTACTTCCCAGGATGCCAGCTCCTTAGAGCCAGTTAGGCCATGGGGCTCTAAATCACCTCTTTTTATCTCCAAAGCCTGCCCATCCCAGAAAACTATAAGTGCACATGACTCCACCAACCCCAGGTTAGGAGCTGACCTTTGAGGAGAGTCCCCACTTACTGCACAGGCACAGAAGGCTTCAGGAATCTCTCCTGCCTCTCTCTCTTATGAGTTCCACCCATCTCCAAGGAGCAGACAGGGCAGTTTTGACTCAGAGATAAGCCACGATTGCTGTCCTTTCCCCGGCTCTGAACTTATTTGAGGGTCTCTTGGGATGAAAAATGGGGAAGCATCGGGCTAGATACCAAACCCCTTTTCTCTTCCTTGGCCTACATCCCTTCCCCATTTTGTAGTCAACTGTGGGCCTGCCCTGGACCTCATGTACTCAGCAAAATTTGGGCTTGAAGACAGAGGCAGCTGCGTTGGAAGGGAAGTTGGGCTTACAGGGACAGTCCAGGCCAGCAGCCTTGACAGGAAGGAACCCCTTCATCTTGGGGTCATTGCTGGATGTGCAGTGATGGGGAAGGCTATTCCTCAGCCCTAGGTCTGCTCTCTTCATTCCATTTCACCTTCTGTCATGCCCCGCCCACTGGAGGCCTGGCCTTTTGTCACTGAAGGCCCCCCAGAGTGTTTCTGTGTGAAACCTTCTCATTTACACTGTGGCATCAAAAATCCACAAAAGATGGATTGTTTGCACTCTGGTTAATAACAGCAGCACAATGATTAAAGTCTATATTCCTATCTTCTCTGGCATCCTGGTCTGCGGGTGGGATGGGAGGGTATCCTGATGGGTAGAGGATGAAACGATCCCTCTGGCATTCTTAGGCTAAATAGGACCCTTAGTGGCCACCCATTCTTGTCTGCTTCCTCTGAAGAGTTCCACCTTCCCACAACCACCACCAGCTGCGCCACTCCCAAGAAAACAGCATATGTTCCTTCTCTTGCATTGGGACTCATGTACATATTAGTCTTCCATTCAGAATTCTTTGGGTTACTCCTTCTCATGTCTAGCCTCAATGCTTTCAGCTAAAACTCATTTTTGTCTTATCCAAAGTAGAAAGGGAACTGCTCACCAACTTCTAAAAACCTTGAAGAACGTACCTTCTTTTTGCTCCTCCCCGGTTATTTTTAAAAGCTGTGCCACCACCAGGGATGCACAGGTGAATAAAATACCTTCCCCAAGAGGTTGTGGAGGAGTCAGGAAACCTTCCTCACGTGATAGAATAATGATTTCTCACAGAGGCAGCAACAGAGGAGGGTCACCTATCTGGAAACTGAGGGGTCAGGGACCACTCCTGGGAAGCTTAAGGGGGTGACACCTTCAGCTGGATCTTCAAGGACAAATGACCTTTAACGGATGGGGATGTTTCATCTCCTTTTCTCCAAGTACCTGGACATTTTCCTAACTTGGGTCTCAGAAGGGCACTGCCACCTGCTGGCCTGGCATTTCCTTCCCACGCAAGCTGGGAGGCTTTTTGTAGCCACTGGTGCCCCCTAGTGAGCAGACTGCAGAGAGGCCTTCCCTATTGCTTCAGGGTCCCCTATTTCAGTTTAACCTTTGAAGTAACCATTAGGAAAAGGAGCTCAAGGAGCTGCAGAGACTGTGAACGATGATGGAACCACACTTAGGGGAAGCTTTGTCAGAGGTCATCCCCAGTACCACTGCCTAATTCCCTACCCAAGCAAGGTGCTTACAAATAGGTAAGCCAGGGTGGTGTCTGTAGCTCAAAGGGGTAAGGTGCCGGCCCCATATGCCAGAGGTGGTGGGTTCAAACCCAGCCCAAGCTAAAAACTGCAAAAAGAAAAAAAAGTAGAAATGGGGTCTTGCTGTGTTATCCAGCTGCTCTCTAACTCCTGGCCTCATGCAATCCTCCCACCTCAGCCTCCCACACGGCTTTAATTACAGGTGTGACTGGGTTTCAAGCTTTCTTTTTTTTTTTTTTTTTTTTTTTGAGACAGAGTCTCACTCTGTCACCCTGGGTAGAGTGCTGTAGTGTCATCATAGCTCACAGCAACCTCAAGCTCTTGGGCTCATGCTATCCTCTTGCCTCAGCCACCCAAGCAATCCTCTTGCCTCAGCCTCCCAAGTATCTGGGACTACAGGTACCTGCTGCCATGCCCGGCTAGTTTTTCTATTTTTAGTAGAGATGGGGTCTCACTCTTGGTCAGGCTGGTCTTGAACTTGTGAACTCAGGCAATCTACCCGCCTTGGCCTCCCAGAGTGCTAGGATTACAGGTGTGAACCACCGCATCCAGCCCTGACTGAGGCATTTTTAAGTGGTGGAAACCTTACAGGTACAGCTCTAAAGGGTTGAATTAGCTACTGGAACCTGTGAACTCAGGACTGGGGCTAGCAGATGTTGAGGATTCACTTCTTATAAGTCCATTTTAGGAAAATTTTGAGAGTGCCTCACTGAGGAATGAGGGGGACACGGAATGTCAGTGCTAAGCTACATTGTCCTGTAACTCATAGTGTCACAGAGGCAGTATGAGATCTGGGGTCAAAAGGCCTGACACCAGGCCTCGTTCCTCCACCTTCATAAGCTTTCCCATCTTCTCACTGAGGGAAGGTCACTCACTTTTCCTGTCTTCATTTCCCAATCTATAAAACAAAAGCAATGATAGTGCCATCTTACACGGTGGTAAAGCCCCTCCTTCAATCCTCAGGTCAACTCTCTGAGGTAGATAGTATCCTCCCATTTTGTAGATGAGAAAACTATGGCTCAAAGAGGTCATATGACTTGTTGAGGGTTATAAGCTAGAAAGTGACTGAACCAGGTTTGATTTCAAGGCTTATGACCCCAGCACTGCATTGCTTCAAATAAAACAGCACTAGGAAAGGCTAGAAAAGCAACTGCACTGTACCATGTAGGGTACAGTTAGAAATGTCAAACCCAGAAGGGTGGAGGTAGTTTCTCAAGGAATAAGTATGAAAATTAGCAAGGAGGGGCAGCGTCTGTGGCTCAACGGATAGGGCGCCGGCCCCATATGCCAGAGGTGGCAGGTTCAAACCCAGCCTGGGCCAAAAGGTGCAAAAAAAAAAAAAAAAAAAAATTTGCAAGGAAAAGGTTGAAAGGGCTCCCTAATGTGAAATGAGCGGAGAATAGTCCTAAGTGTGTATTCCCAAGAAAGTTCTCTTCTAACTTTTTCATGCCTATTCAAAACCATTGTCTCACCATCGTTCATGCCACTGGCTATTGTAGGCCTGGCACACCTATTCTGTGCCTGATGTGGTGCTAGACTTGAGATTCTTGCCCTAAAGCAGTTGCAGTCTTGGGAGGAAGACAGAGGATCAAGTCTGCAGTAACTATTTGAGCAATGTCAGCTTTTGTTAGTGCGACCCAGGGGTAACCCACACAGTGTGGCTGCAGAGAGCTGAGATGAATTGAGGGGACCAAACCAGGTTTTTGGAAAATAAATCTCAAAACAGCACTTTGAAAGAAGAGAAAGACCAGCCACGCTGAGAAGGATGAACCCAGGATTTGAAGCAGGAGAGACAGATTCAAATCACGATTGTCATGTATTAATAATCTTGGGTACATTGTCTAAACTTTCTTGAGTCTCAGTTTGCAAAAATGGGCAAAACAAGATCTCACTTGTCAGGAGGCTAAGAGCTACCTGCTTTCTGTAAAATGATTTGTGTGTGTTTGGTGAGTAGCTACATTATTATTATTATTATTATTTGCTTTCTTTTCTTTTCTTTCTTTCTTTCTTTTTTTTTTTTTTTTCTTATGACAGAGTCTCACTCTGTCCCCCTGGATAGAGTGCCATGGCATCATAACTCACAGCAGCCTCAAACTCTTAGGCTTAGGCAATCCTCTTGCCTCAGCTTCCCAAAAAGTTGAGACTATAGGCATACACCACTACCACCCACTAGTTTTCTGTTTTTAGTAGAGACAGAGTCTTGTTCTAGCTTAGGCTGGTCTCGAACACCTGAGCTCATGTAATCCCCTGCCTCTGCCTCCCAGAGTACTAGGATTACAGACATGAGCCACTGCGCCCAGTCTTGCATTATTTTCACTTGTTGCTATAGGAGAGGTCAAGGTGCTCTTGAGCCCACTGAGGGGAAGGGTTTGGCTTATTAGGGGGACAGCGTGTAGTAGAGAATGTAGGGGGAGGATGTGGAGAGACAGGGCTGCAGATGCAGGCAGCAGATCAAGAAAGGCCATCCTACATGCCTTGCTAAGGAGTCTGGACTTTATGCATATGAAAAATTAGGAACAAATGAAGGCTTTTAAGTATTAGAACAGCGTGATCAGATGTTTTTCTTTTTTTCTATTTTCTTTTTTTGTTGTTGTTGTTATTTTTTTGTTGTTTAGCAGGCCCTGGCCAGGTTCAAACCCACAAAGCTCCAGTGCATGTGGCTGGACCCCTAACCACTGAACTACAGGTGCCGAGCTGATTTTTTTCTTTTTCTTTTTCTTCTTTTTTTTTTTTTTTTTTTTTTTGAGTCAGAATCTCAAAGCAACCTCCTAGCGTCATAGCTGACAGCAACCTCAAACTCTTGGGCTCAAGCGATCCTCTTGTCTCAGCCTCCCCAACAGCTGGGGACTATAGACACTTGCCACAATACCCAGCTAGTTTTTCATTTTTAGTAGAGACAGGGTCTCGCTCTTGTTCAGGCCAGTCTGGAACTCCTGAACTCAAGCAATCCTCCCACCTCGCCTTCCTAGAGTGCAAGGATTACTGGTGTGAGGCACTGTGCCCAGCCCCTTGATCAAATGTGTAGCCCTATAGCATGGGATATTCTGAGTTCCTCTTCTGAGGAAAATAAAGTAAGTGAAATCAGTAAGCCATCTAAGATCAGAAGGAATCAGGAGTGGGAGTAGAGTCCTGGTACAACACACACACACCATGCTTTCCAGCCTTCTCATGAGAACAGTCTATCTGCCTGGCAATTGGAAAGTGCCAAGAGTCTTTGGAATTGCAAGAGAGTGGACCAGTTCAGACCCTCCATCATTCTGTTTCCCTCAGGACTTCTTTCTAACCATCTCTTGTATTCCCATTATACTTTACGGCCCACAGAATTCCTGCACAGGCAGTGAGGTTTTCAACCTCCATTTTAACGAAGAAGGAACATAGGACCGGGAAGCCTGTGACTAGCCCAAGTAGCACAGCAAGTAAGTGATAGGAATGAAACTCTAACCCAGCTCAGGGTGCATCCCACTCCCACTGCTGTCTCTGAGCTCCGCAGTGAGGGAACAGCAAGGGAGCTTGGCATATCCATCCAGCCCTCTCTAAACTTACAGAACAGGCCCAAAGCCTGGAGTCAAAGGCCTCCAGCTTGAGAGAATTTGAGTTCTACAACTAGAGTTTAGTAGGGGCTTCATGTCGGGATGAAACAGCTGCAGAAATCTAGCACAAGGCAGAATGCAAGCAGGGGCCAAAAAGGTGGGCACACGGACAGGAACCAGGCATGTTGGGCAGATAAAAACGTTCCCATGTGTATTAGTCTCTTGGGCTGCCCTAACAAAAATGCCATAAACTAAGTGACTTAAAACAACAAAAAGGTATCGCCTCTCTATCCTGGAGCTAGCAGTGTGAAATGAAGGTGTCAGAAAGGCCACTGTCTCTCTGAAGGCTCTTAGGGTGGGGATGGGAAGAGGAGGAATCCTTTTTGCCTCTTCCTAGCTCCTGGTGTTCACTGGCAATCCCTGTTTCTAACTCCTGGTGTTCTTGGCAGCGTAACTCCGATTTCTGCCTCCGTCTTCACATGACTTTATAAGGACACCAGTCACCCAGCCTGTGCCAGAGTGAGACCTTGTCTCTAAAAAAAATAGCCAGGTGTTGTGGCAGGTGCCTGTAGTCCCAGGTTCTTGGGAGGCTGAGGCTAGAGAATCACTTAAGCCCAAGAGTTTGAGGTTGCCATGAGCTGTGACACCACAGCACTCTATGGAAGACGACAAAGTGAGACTCTGTCTCAAAAAAAAAAAAAAAAAAGAATCTAGTCACTGGATTTAGGTCCACCCTAATCTAGAATGGATTTTTATCCATCTTATCTTGACCATGTATGCAAAGACTCTATTTCCAAATAAAATCACAGTCACAAGTTTCAAGGGTTAGGACTTCAGGGTATCTTTTGCAGGGGGACACGGTTCAACTCACAACACCCATAATGGATGGACAAATAAGACAGGAAGAGCAAGAGCCTCCTAAGAATTGAGCTGCTCTGGGAAGGCTCCCTGCAGGAGCCCACTGTTGTGACTATGCCTCCCCTCCAGGGAAGAGAGACTTAGGGGGCCAAGTGCAGGCAGCAGGGGGGCCTTTGGTGAATAGAGGTTGAAGGTGACCTCTGTACAAACCTTGAATGGAGCATTGATGCTGTGGGAAGAGGGGTTTAGGGCAGATCTCAGCCCTCTCTACCCACAGGGCAACTAGTGACCGAGGAGGGAAGGATGATCCCTGGGGGAAAGTGCCAGGAGCTAGATGGCTGCAAGGGCAAAATGACTTTGGTGTCCTCTGTTAACTTGGCATAGAGTTTGCATTCTCCCCCATGGCATGAGGATGGTTTAAACTACAGGCTGTTTCCCAAATATCCCAGCTGATTTCCGCTTCCCTGCCTGGCTTGCAGGACCCCCAGAGCCCTGTTTCTGACTCCAAGAAGCAGAACAACAAATAACTACCACCTGCAACCCAGAGGGCAAAGCGTTCGTCCTTCCCAGAATGAGCTCTCTGCAGTTTCTATGCGGCTGCTATTTCAAACCAGATGAGCTTCCTGCAACTCCCGCCACCACACCCCAGGCCTGCTTGTCCCCAGCACCCTTATACCTCACACTCACACACACCTTTCACTTTTGCACATTCATGTATATACCCCACACTGTTCTACACACCCATTCATACACATATTTTTGCTCTTACATTCACACACACTCACATTCACACACACTCACATTCTCAGATGCACACTCAGAGCAGGTGCCCAGATCCAGAATCCTTTTAAACTGAGCAGTGAGCTGCTGCAACATTATTCAGACCTCACCAAGGCAGGATCACCTGTTGCTTTGGGCTGTTCACACTGCAGTTCCCTCCCTCCAGAATCCCTTACCCCAGTTTGCCATATGGCTAGAGGGACATTTTGCACCATCATAAAGACTGAAATCTATGTTTTACAAGTGAGGAAACTGAGACCCAAAGGAGTCCCATGACTTCCACAAGAGCCCCTGAGCTCTTCCTCACTCACTTGGCAGCTCAGTGTGCCTGCCGTAAAGCTGGCACTGGATAAACACCTGTAGACTAAATGAAGGGGAAGTTCCCTGAGGGGAAGAACTGGAAAGAACCTCGTGCCCCAGTCCCCATTCCTAATTTAGGCAGACGGGACTCTCCTGGCTCCAGAGACACGTTCATTTTTTCATTAAAAAAAAACTTCCCAGTCACTGCCCTCTTCTAGAGAGGAAGTAGTTGGCAGAAGTCTAGGAGGGTCTGCGGGGTGATAAGCTGGAGGCCAGAGACATGTCTGAACACTTTGCTTTCTTAAGTGATGTGTCAGAGTTGACATGTTTTCTGAGCCATTGGGAGGAAATCTATCCTCCTCCCCTCAGCATACCCACACTGTGGAGAGTGGGATGGGAGGGCACGCCAGGCTGGTGGTTGCTGGTCTTCTGGCTGGTAGGGCTCTAACTGGGCTGCCAGGGGTCCTACTCTGGTCAGCCTTACAAGGGAGGATATTGCCAATAGTAGCAGGGCTAGGTACCTCTACACCCCATTCATGTCTCTAGAAGGTAGCCCAGCCCTCCTTCCCTGAAAGACAAAACCAGGACTTTGGAGTACCCTGCCTGTCATTCAATAGATAAATGTGCCTTGGCCCCAAATCACAGCCTAGCAATTTATAGACTGAAAAACAATTATTTATAAGGGAACAGTAAGGTGCAGATTCCTATCCCAGACTCCCCCACTCCAGATCTGGTGTGCCCATCTACAGAAGGGACTAGACTGGAGCTGCCCTTCAAACTTGGTCTTGCTCCACCTCAGACCTTGGCCTCCAGGGCCTCAGGGCAGCCACTCAACCCCGGTCACAAGTGACCTTATCTTCACTCTTCTCTCCCTCATGCCCACATCCTCAGTAGCTTCCTAACAAGTTCCTGGCCCTAAGCTCTCCTCCAGACCACCTTCCACAGGGCTGCTAGATTCCCTGTGCCCTTCCAGAAGTCTTTCTGTTCTATAGATTTCACCATATCCTTACAGAGGTTAAACATCCTCCCTCAAGGCCCTTCACAAAGTCCCACCCTTCCAGCTGCCTTCCTTACCTCTGCCCAGTGTTCCCTGAGTTGAATAAGTCAGAGCCCAAAGGCAGGACCAATTTTGAGAGGAATCTCAAAATCCCCTTTCCCTCTGATCTCAACAGCCTCAGCCTGAGATAAGAAATCAAACCCAGGAAATAAGCAGTATTCCAAATCCCTGCTTAGGAATTAGGTTCCCTCTCCTCTTTGTTGCGGGCTCTAACAGGAGTGATAGGTCAGATTAGGCTTTTTATGAGCTGTGGGTGACAGCCAGCTGATTAATCCAGCCTTGTAATAACAGCCCCCTAATACCAGATTGTGCTAGTGTCATTCGGGGCCAGGAGAAATGCTGGCTCCTGTCGTTCCTGACCAAGGGCCAGGAGCTGTGACCCGGGGAAAGAATGTGCTTTGCTTGGGGTTTACATTCCAGGATCAGCTTGGGAGGCCAAGGGCTCAGGGTGGCCAGCAAGAGCCAGGCACAGGGCAGGAAGATGGCACTGGACAGACCTTCCTCCCACCTCCCTTCTGGGCACACCTCTCATGCCTTACCCTGTCTGGTCATTCCTGTGCCTCCCTAAGTGAAGGCAAAGCCAGGAAGAAGAAGACACCCACTTCATGGAGCAGCATTTAAAAGGTGCGAAGTGACCTTGAAGGGCCCTGAGACACAGTACCCACTGCCACAAACCCCCACCTGCTGGGGAATCTACAAAACACCTCCAAGTTCAGGGTGTCCTTTGACCGATTAGGAACTGAGACCTAGGAGAACTGCCTGCCCTAGGACATGTAGCCAGCAAGCTGCAGTGCTGGGTGCAACACCCCACCCTCTGACTTCCACTCTAAAGTTCACTGAACCTCTTGCCTCATCTATATCAAAGCCTCTGTACCTCAAGGTCTAACCCAAGACCCTAACATCACATGGTCAGTGAAAAATCAGTAAAAGAATGGATGTGAAAATGGTCACAACTTTAAAGATGGGAGGTTATGTCATCTCAGTCCATTGAGGATCTCAAGTGACCATGACAATGACACAACAGGATTAGTGAGTGGGAAGTACTTGGAGACTTGGGGGCCCAGTGGAGAAATCCCCTGAAAACTTTTACCCTAGTTGTAAGCATAGCTTCCCTCTCCTGCCCCCCAACTATTTCCCAACCCCCCAGCAATGGTAGTTACACAACCTCAGAGATCCAGACAAGGACAGGAGAGAGTGGCAGGAAAAAGAGGAAGATCTTTTTGCTTTACCATTAACAATGAGGTAAGGAAACCCATTCCAAAACACTGACTAGAAGCTTTAGACTTTTAATCTATACAAATATCCACCCAGTCCACCTCCCACTCACAGAACAACATTTTTCTGGTGTTAAAGTCCAACACTGACAATGGTTAGGAGGTCCTTCCTCTTCTCTCACAGTTCAGCTCCTTCCTCCCTCCCCTAAAGCGGAGTTCTAGCCTTGGGCAGTATCAATGACCACTTCCTAGCTCTGAGCTTATCTCAACTGTCCTCTATCCCAAATCACATCAGCCTGAGCTCAGGGCATCTGATAAGCCCCTGGGGGGGGGGGGGAAGGGGCAGCACCCACTTCCTAGCTCTGAGCTTATCTTAACTGTCCTCTGTCCCCAGTCAGATCAGCTGGAGCTCAGGGCATGTGATAAGCCACTTGGGGGTATAGCTCCCCCACCACTTGTTTTCTGCCAAAATTGGGAGAATGGACTTGGCAGGATCAGGGCCCAGCGGAGCCTCAAGCAGAATAATAAGAAAACCATCAATCTGATAACTTTGCATCTCATTTTGTCCCACAGCAAGCCCAGAAGGTAGTCAAGATGTACATTCCAGATGAGTCAATTATGACATAGAACAAATCACTAACCTTCTCTAAGCCAAAATATAATGGCTAAGAGGCTGTTTCTGAAGCTAGATTGCCTGGGGTCCAATCTGGCTCCACCATTTTCTGGTTTTACGACCCTGTTTAGGTAGATACTCAGTTTCTCTGTGTCTTAGTTTCCTTATCAGTGCAATGGGGATATTCATATGCTAATTTTATGCTACAGCATAAGAGTTGTAGGGAGGATCCAATTTTTTTTTTTTTTTTTTTGCAGTTTTTGGACAGGACTGAGTTTGAACCCGCCACCTCCGGCATATGGGGCCAGCGCCCTACTCCTTTGAGCCACAGGTGACACCCTCCATTTTTTTTTTTTTTTTTTTGAGACAGAGTCTCACTTTGTCACCTTCAATAGGGCACTTGACAATCATAGCTCACGGCAACCTCAAACTCTTGGGCTCAAGTGATTCTCTTGCCTCAGCCTTCTGAGTAGCTGTGACTATAGGTGCCCGCCATAAGAGGATCCAATTTATTAATACAAGAAATTTAAAGCAGCAGTCCCCAGCCTTTTTGGCACTAGGGACCGGGTTTCATGGAAGGCAATTTCTCCACGGAGGGAGGGAAGGGGAGACAGGGACAAGAAGGCAGAATTCTGTATCCTGGCTCCTAACAGGGTGCAGACTGGAACTGGTCTGTAGCCCAAGGATTGGGGACCCCAGAAAGGAATAGCAGCTGGCACAAATTGTGTTAGCTAGATTAAAGAATAAATTCATCTACATATAATGGCAGAGAGATGAGAATATCACAATCAATTAGTGGCAGAGCAGAGCCTGTATGCAAGAGCCAGACTCTTCAGCCAAAATCATTATGCCAACCCTGGGGGTCAGAGATGGAGTTTCGTTCTTGCTCAGGCTGGTCTCAAACTCCTAAACTCAAGGGATCCACCTACTTCCACCTCCCAGAGTGCTAGAATGCCACCATGCCCCGCCATGAGATTCCTATAATAATTTCTCTCTGTTTCAATATTGCATAGAAGTTACAAAAGATGTAAAAAGAAACACAGAGCTGGTTTATCCAAATCCCTTTTTTAGGCCGGGCATGGTGGCTCACGTCTGTAATCCTAGCACTCTGGGAGGCCGAGGTGGGTGGATCACTTGAGTTTAGGATTTCGAGATCACCATGGACAAGAGTGAGACCCCCTCTCTACTAAAAATGAAAAACTGAGATAAGAGGATCACTTGAGCACAAGAATTTGAGGTTGCTGTGAGCTATGATGCCATGGCATTCTACCAAGGGTGACAAAGTGAGGCTGTGTCTCAAAAAAAAAAAATCATGGGCAGCCCCTATGGCTCAAGGAGTAGGGCGCTGGTCCCATATACCGGGGGTGGTGGGTTCAAGCCTGGCCCTGGCCAAAACTGCAAAAAAAATCCCTTTTTTATAGATAAGGAGCCAGCCATCCCCTAAAGGAAAAGCCATGACCACAGTGTGGGTTGGTGGTACAAGTGGAGCTAGAACCCAGAAATCCTGACCTCTGTCTCTGAGTGTGTGCTCTTTCTATCACTCTGGCAGGAAACAGGGCTAGCTCTCTGGTTTTGGAATAAGAGGTAGTTTCTCTTTCAGGCACATCTCCCCGACCCCCAGGCCTTGCCTGTGAATAACATTAAATTTCCCATTGTAATTGAGAGGTAGAACACTGTTTTCAATGTTTGCAGCAGAAAATTTTCCAAACTCCTGGTAAGACTTATAAAAGTTGAGTCCAGGTGCAGTGGCTCACATCTATAATCCCAGCACTCTGGAAGGCCAAAGCTGGAGGATCAAGTGAGGTCAGGGGTTCAAGAACAGCTCAAACAAGAAGACCCTGTCTTTACAAAAAATAGAAAAAATTAGCCAGACATGGTGTGCACCTGTAAACCCAGCTAATAGGGAGGCTGAAGCAGGAGGATCACTTGAGCCCAGGAGTTTGAGGTTGCAAGGAGCTATGATGACACCACTGCTTTCAGGCTAGGGCAACAGAGCAAGACCCTGTCTCAAAAAAGGAAAAAAACATTTAGATTGTTAGAAGTTCACTAGATGCATCTTGTGTTTCCAACACCATAATTCTGGCACTATGAGACAATTCAATAGTTAGAGGCACAAAGCATGATATTGACCCGACAGAATTTGTCTCCCAGCTCTACTGCTTCCCAGCTGAGTGATCTTGGATATAACAATATACCTAAAATTTTAGAACCAGAGGTGATGGTTCAATAAATGTTAGATATTATTATACCTATTGTAATAGCTCAATCTGTATTTGTTGAATTGGTGAACGAATGAACACATGAATGGATCCTTAGAGAAACACACCTCCTGCCTTGTCTTCACAGCTTTGGGCATCCCATAAAAACCTGCAAGGCTCAGTTTGGTCAGAAGAGGGCAGCTGTGAGCCAGGTATCCCAATTTGCCAAAAACTAAAAGGATTTACATCTCTCTCTTCAGATTTACACCTCCCACGTTTGAAGAGACAGTTCTTTTTTTTTTTTTTTTTTTTAGAGACAGTTTCACTTTATCACCCTCGGTAGAGTGCTATGGCATCACAGCTCACAGCAATGTCCATCTCCTGGGCTTAGGCGATTCTCTTGCCTCAGCCTCCCAAGTAGCTGGGACTCTAGGCGCCCGCCACAACACCCGGCTATTTTTGTTGTTGTTGTTGGAGTTTGGCTAGGGTAGGGTTTGAACCCGCCATCCTCGGTATATGGGGCCAGTGCCCTACCCACTGAGCCACAGGCACCGCCCCTGAAGAGCCAGTTCTAATATGAAGGTTCCTATCCAGGTAGTTCCACTAGCCTCTGAGAGGGGAAGATCAATACCGTCAAGGCCATAGTGTCCCCTATAGGAGGGGTGGGGGGCTGTGAATGAAGACTGTAACTCATCCTCAGAGCTCTGGGGAAAGGGAATATGATGGCTGAGGTCCAGCTGGGAGAGGATAGTGATCGAGTTTTTTTCCCAGAGAAAAGAAGAGGTACTCAGGCATCACTTACTAAGATGATTCTAAGAGAGAAGAAGCTATAGGCCCCAGAAACCCCCTATAGCTCATGACTTATGAGCATTCTGCCTCCCTCTTCCCTCCTGAGCCTTAAGACACACGCCGTATCTCCTCCCATAAGACCTCATAACTTAACCAAATCCCACCTACTCTTCAGGCTCAATTATGAGCACCCCCTCAACCTCTGAACCAGAATAAAACACATCCTTTCAACCCCACAGGCATTTTATGCCTCTTTATTTGGGGAGGGAGGGTCTTACCATTTTTTGACTCTTATGGTATAATAAGTATTTCTCTCACTAAACTGTAAACTCAAGGAGAATAGAGAGCTAATTCTTAGCCCCTCCTCAAGACTCATCTTAGATGTATCTGAGACCTGCATTTCCTGTCCCCACCTCCCACCTCACCCCCAGAACATGGCCCTAGTGCCCCTCCTCTGTGCTCCTGCCTGCACCCAGCATTACAACAGTCCTCACTCTGAGCTACTTTCTCATCCCCTTTTACTAGTCTGGACTCACCCTCCCAGTCCCCCACAGACACACACACACACACACACACACACACACACACACACACACACGGAGGAACAGATGTGTGTTCCCAGTTGTTTCTCCAGTGTGGCACAAAGCAGACTCAGTGAATGGTTTCTCCCAAGAGCCCTTTAGATATGGATCAGCAAAGGGGCATGAGAAGGGTAGGGGGGAGGTTTCCTCCTCCCAGGACTGAATAGTGGGGCAGACAGGACTGAAAATGGTTTAGCTCAGCCCAAACAATCTGAGCACATCCACACATCCAAGCATATGACCCAGGAATTCCCGGAGACCCGCTGGTAGCAGAGTCCCTGACTACATAGATTCCATGCCAGACACTCTCCCTCTCCCACCAACCCTCTCTTTAAAGAAATTGAGCATTGAGTTTCAGCAGCTCACATCATTTTTGAGTCACATGCTATTCAGGCTCTATGCGGGTTTGTCTGCCTCCTCTGCTTGTTTACTGTGGTCTTTGGTCATCCATGTCTTCCCACCTAAATAAGGATTGAGATTATAGTCAAAGCCCAAGTGGAGGTGAGAAAGGTCCAAGAAGTTGCACATGATAGCATTCACTGCCATCGCCAGTTAGCTGGTCATAGCAGGAGATCTGTACATACAGGTAGTCTTTAGATTTTCGTCTTTAGTCTTTAGGTTTCATCACACGTCCATTCCTCTACCATAGGCATCTACTGAGCACCTTTTATATGCCAGCAACACACTGGGTGTTGGAAATGCCTGGAAAAGTTCATGGAAATCTAGACTAAGCCGGAAAGTGAGTCTTAGGCTCATCTAGATAATAATTTCATCTAATGAAGAAATGTTGATTCAGCTGGCTAATTGCCACTTATCCTTTGGGTGTCAATGTAAAAAGCCCTGTTTTCAAGGCTGGCAAGGTGGCTCACACTTGTAATCCTAAAGCTTTGGGAGGCTGGGGTGGGAGGGTTGCTGGAAGTCAGGAGTTAGAAACCAGCCTGAGCAAGACTGAGACCTCATCCCTACCAAAAATAGAAAAATTAGCCAGGCACAGTGGCATGTGCCCATAGTCCCAGCTACTAGGGAAGCTAAGGAAGGAATATCACTTGAGCCCCCCAAGAGGTTGCAATGAGCTATAACGACACCACTGCACTCTAGTGCAACGGAGCAAGACTCTCTCTTGGGGTCTGGGGTTGTCTTCAGGAAGCTGCCCCATCAGCCTCCTCCCATTTGGACTAGGAGCTGTATCCTGATCTACATCCCGAGGGCATTCCATTCT
The DNA here is from genome assembly GCA_963574355.1 of Loris lydekkerianus. Lineage (NCBI taxonomy): Eukaryota > Metazoa > Chordata > Mammalia > Primates > Lorisidae > Loris > Loris lydekkerianus. Next base: position 124,080 of record CAUYPK010054653.1, read on the forward strand.
TCCTCCATCATGGACCCTTCTCCCTCTGTACAGGATTTGCTTGTTTCTCACTAGACTGAGAATACTCCAAAGGCAGAGACCTTGTCACCATCCTGTCCCCTGGTGTACTACCACCTAGCGGGCACCTGTATTTGTAGAGTGAATGAAGTAATGAACAAAAGACCACAGAGCTAGTTAGTGTCAGGGTCAGGACTAGAACTCACGTCTCTTGACACACAGCCCTGTGCTTCCTCTTATGTTACCCATGCTTCCTTTTGAGAATCCTAATCTGGATAGGACCCCAAGAATGGATGCAGATCTCAGAGAGGAAAGAAAACAGCAGGTTGGAGGTAGGGGGGGCTGTCTCCTGGAAATTCATCCTATTTTCACAGATAAAGTGGGACAAAAGGAAAGGCCAGGGGCAGTGCCTGTGGCTCAGTGGGTAGGGCACCAGCCCCATATACGGAGGGTGGCGGGTTCGAACCCTGCCCAGGCCAAACTGCAACCGAAAAATAGCTGGGCATTGTGGCAGGCACCTGTAGTTCCAGCTACTTGGGAGGCTGAGAATCACCTAAGAGAATCACCTAAGCCAGCAGTTCTCAATCTGTGGGTTGTGACCCCTTTTTAACAATGAAAATACATTGCGGCATTAGGAAGATTGAGAACCACTGGCCTAAGCCCAGGAGTTGGAGGTTGCTGTGAGCTGTGATGCCACAGCACTCTACCAAGGGTGATAAAGTGAGGCTCTGTCTCTGAAAAAAAAAAAAAAAGAAAGAAAGAAAAAGAAAAAGAAAAAAAGAAAGACCAGCAGAGGAAAGAACGCCAAACCAGCTTCCACCTCTCATGGCCCTCCAGATTTAGGGGAGGGAAGTTGGTTTTCTGTCTAAGGTGGATGTTCTTTAGCCACAAAGAGCACTATTTTTTGTTTGTTTGTTTCTTTCTTTTAGACACAGAGTCTCACTTTATCACCCTTGGTAGAGTGCTATGGTGTCACAGCTCACAGCAACCTCCAACTCCTGGGCTTAAGCGATTGTCTTGCCTCAGCCTCCAGAGTATCTGGGACTACAGGCACCCATCACAACGCTCAGCTATTTTTGTTGTTGTTGTTGTTGTTGTTGTTGCAGTTTGGCCAGGGCCAGGCTCAAACCCACCACCCTCGGTATATAGGGCCAGAGCCCTACCCACTGAGCCACAGGCACGGCCCCCTCAACTCATTCTAGAAAGGATCAAAGGATCTGTGGAAATAGAAAAGTGAATAGACACTAAACAAAAAATTTAGCAACTAGGGATCTAGTCCTTCTTGATCCTCAGCATATCCTGAATACACAGCTGGAAGTACCATCCTCAGGAGCAGGAGATAAAAGCTGCCCCCCCCCCCAGCACAGCTGGAATCCTGTCAGGGCCCTAAGTCTGCTTGCAGGAGGACTTCTCTCAGGAAAGGGGATCAAGGTCTAATGTCCTCTCTTCTCCTTCCTACAGACCAGGGTCTGTGCCTAGTTCTGCAGCTTGGGCTTGGCCAGAATGATACTCATTTCACAAGATTAGGTTATCAAGAGGGGAAATGTTCCTTTTTCCCTATTTAGTGTAAAACCTGTGGACATTCTCATTGTACTCTAAACAGGCACTTGGAATGGAGATTCTAGACCTAGAGGTCCTAGGTCTCAAAACCCAAGCCACACCTCATGACCTACCACCAATCCTCCTGGCTCCAAAATATGGGACAAGAAAACTTTGGGTGGGGCAGCTATTTGCAGATTTAGGAATACACACAAAATAGTAGGAGTGTAATATATACGTTTGTAAATGAATATATGTTTCCCTTTTGGCTCTTTCCATCTTTTACCAACACTTCATAATTCTACCACATCTTGAAAGATCCACTCACACTCAGAAGCTCTCCTTGATGAAGAGGACCACTGGATTCCAGGATCTAATTAAGGATGATCTAACTGAAAACAAGTGAACTCAGAACGCCAGAACAGTTCTCTATCAGCGCTCTCACTTGGCTAGATGCTGCCTCTGTTCTATCTCATGCCCTTTTCTCCTTTATGGACTTAAAAGAAGTGGCCAAGCAACTTTATATTAATAGACTTTGGCTGAACAAATTACTCAGGATGGAGAAATACTTTGATGACCTCTAGAGCCCTCAGATTGCCCTTTGCCGACTGAGAACATAGTACCAAGGAAAAACAAGGGCTCTTACCAGGACCAAACAGCCACTCAGAGGCAAGAGCAGTTGCAAGAGTCCCTATTCCCCGGTCCCGGCCCTCCGGGGCCCAGGTGGGCGGGCTGCATTGACACCTTTGCCAGCCTCGCGGAGGAGAGAGGCGGGGCCGGGAGAGCCGGAGAGAGCGAATGCGGAAGACCGCGGTCACGCGCCGCCGGCTAGCTGGCCAATGGGCGTTGGGGGGCGTGACCAAGGCCTGGGGCTCCGAGCGTTTATAACAACTTGGAATGCTGCGCTTCCCAGCGCGCTCCGGTGCGGCGGTGGGGTCCTGGCTGGGTGTAGACAAGACGAGCACCGCGGGCTCTATCTCTCCCCGCGCGGCGAATCGCCTTCGCTGCCCTCCCGCTCGCCATGGAGTCATCGGCTTTTCCCCAGCGCCCTGGCCCCGCTGCCTCGGCCGCCGCCGCTGTGGCTGCGGGGCTCACCCGACCGCTGGCCGACGGGCTTATCAAATCACCCAAACCCCTGATGAAGAAGCAGGCCGTGAAGCGGCACCACCACAAGCACAACTTGCGGCACCGCTACGAGTTCCTGGAGACACTTGGCAAAGGCACCTACGGGAAGGTGAAGAAGGCGCGGGAGAGCTCCGGGCGCCTGGTGAGTGCTGCTGCCTATCGCCGCGCCTGCCCAGTGGGCGCGGGCTTGGCGGCTGGCGGGGAGTGAAGGAAGGCGGGCCAGGGGCCCACGCTCGGTGGAGTTGCAGCACGCAGTCTTTACCACGCTGAGGGTGCGTTTGTGTTCGGAAGGGTGTCCAAGACAGATGTGTCTGCCCATGATTGCAGAGAGTGGTCATAGACCTGAGGACCTCGGCAGCACAGCCCTCATGTGATGGATTCGGGGTGCACAGAAGACGAATGTTGTTCGATCTTGGGGTGGATGACTCCCTAGAGAAGATGGGACTTAAGTTGAATTTTGCTTAGAACAGATTGTTCAATAGAGTGGAAATAGAAGGCACCCGACCTTAGTAGGAATTTGATAAGTATGTGTGTGGTTGAATGAATGAGGTATGAAGTTCCTTAACTATAACGATCTGTCATCCCAGCATATTATGGAGGTCTGCACAGGGGTGTGCTTGACATTTGGGTCCTTTACAGCTCTAAAATTTAGTTGAAATTTCATGATGATGAGTCTTTTATTTTGAAAAATGTGAAACCTGGCTCTGATACCAGGTCCACTGTGCCCCAAGACACCTTTGGGGAATTTTCAGGAACTTTGCCCTGTTAATTTGGTGTGTGTGTTGTTGTTGTAGTAATAGTAATCTGTGAATTTGGGCAATTTCCTTCATCTCTGTAATCTGTTTCCCTTTCTGCAAAAATGGAGAAAACACAGCTTGCCTCATAAGGTGCTAAAAGGATTGAATAAGATACAAATGTGAACTTAAATTGTTCCCGATACATAGAAATTGCAGTGAGAACTATTACGACTACAAATTTGCCAGCCCAGAAAGGGTGGCAAATTTGCCAAAAGTTAGTTGACATAGTTTGAATGTGGTTCACCAATTTGACTTTAAATGTTCTTTAGAATCACCTGAGATGTTGTTTAAAATACTAAATTCTCTGGTTCCACACCAAGAAGAACTTATCCTCAAGGTCTAGGATGGGGCCATATAATCTATATTTTAATGAGTCTTTTAGAACCAGTGGTTTAGGGATTATGTTTTGCTGATTGCAAGGCATGTACGCATGCGTGTGTGTGTGTGTGTGTGTGTGTGTCTATGGTTTGCCCTATTGGCTATGGCAGTGGTTGCCTCCCCAGGTTGTGTTTGCTTTTGCAGCCAGTAGCTGGTTTGAAATACAAGAAGTCATTTCATTGGTGAAGGAGAGTGGATGTTGGGAAAAGGGGTGGATTATGGGTCCATCAATAGGACCAAGTATGTTTTTCCTGCTAATGCCTGGCACAGTCCCCAATTGCCCGCTGCCAGGTTACGGTTATTGGGCAATCATGTACTTCCTGGCTTTCCTTTTCTTTCTCTTTTTATAAACTTGTGGGGACGCAGTGAGACCCCAGGCTTAAGACTGCTGGGCCTAGACTTTGTCAGGAACTTAGCTGGAAAACAGCTCCTCATGGCTTGTGCCTTATGCCTTGTGCCTGCAGGGGCTGGCTGGGGGGGGGAACTGGGTTGTGAGGACTAGGGTGTCCCAGAAGCTGAGAAACTGAGATTGAAGTTAAGAGATCCCATCAGACTTCTGACCTGTGTTACTCTGTGTGTGTGTGTGTGTGTGTGTGTGTGTGTGTAAGAGAAAGAGAAAGAGAGATCTATTTGATTCTGGAGTGAGATAAACCAGCTTTTAGTTTTCAAACCTCAGTGGCTCTAGGCAGGAATTCCAGCTCTTATTACATCAGAACAGAGAGAATTCTGCAGATACTCCCGGGCCACATGCCTCTTGCTGTAGGTAGGGAGCCAAGATCAGTAGGCATGTGGCTGTCTATGAACCTCCCTCATCTAGACCACCCAGTACTGCTGCTGAGAACTTGCTCTGGATCTCCCTTCTTCTGAGAGCAGCTGCCTTCTGTGTTAATGGTTTCTCAATGCTTGAGCATTGCTCTCTTCCCCACATTCCCCTCAGCCCTGCCCCTTGACCATCCTCCCTGAGCCAGAAGAGACCTGGTGCCTTATGGAAGCTACCCAAAACCTCCCTTCAATTGAATTAAGATTGTTAGTGGGGGCTAGATTTAGAGGAAAGCCTGCTGTGTGACTTCTATCCCAATTTTCCCTTTCCCTTTCTAGCATATTTCCCACTCCAAACATACCTAGATGGGATTATCAGGGGCCAGATGGGATTGACAGAGGGAAGGGCAGGTGGGTGGTACTAATGGCTGCTCTCAGAGAGCATCAAAGGAAAAATAAATATTTGCTCTGGATCTTGGCATCCAAATGACATTTCCTCCTGTGATTCCACCAGCTTCCCTGACCACTTCCCCCTAAGAAAAACATATGCTGAGGCCCCTGGAATGGTGGAATCTACCAGAGTCTTTGGAGTGATCTGTATGGAAATCTTACTTTTAAGGCATGCTGTGAGATAAATGAGAGGAGTCCAAATGGGGAGCCCTCTGGGGCAAGGGTGCCTCTGTCTCTTTTATATATTGGATTGCCACATGGGATTTCCAAAGGTTTGAAAGTGACTGAGATGGTCCAATTCCTTCACTGACAGATGAGAAAACTGAAGCCAATAAGGGAAGTGACTTATCCTGTGCCTGGTTAGTGGCATGCCTGCAACTTGCCTATAACAAAGGCTCCTGAGTTGACCACCCCAGACTCTGAGTGACCAAGTACTGAGTCTTGGACTGGGAGTTGGTCTTGAGATAAGACCCAGCTTGCCTCCGTGTTCTGTGTCATTCTAACAGCTAGCTCTCATTGGCTGCCTTTCCCAGTGCTCCAGGCATGCTTAGGGTAGGAAGAGTCACTGGGACCCAACCCTTACCCCCACATACATTGATTGTGTTAAGAAATCCTGGATGGGTGTGATATACTTTATTCCCAGTTTTTAAACCTTGTTGGGGAGACTACCCAGCTCAAAGTCAAGACTGCAGGGGTTTTCAAATCATGGCTTTATTACTTATCAGCTGTATGATTTCTGTATTCCTCAATTTCCTTATCTGCAAAGTAGGGATTATAATAACCCCTACCTAGTAAGATTCTCCTAGGACTAATAAGATATTGTGTGGATAGTGCTTAGCATAGCATCTGGCATATATACTGTTATTATTCCAGCAAGGCTGGCTTTAACTAAGCCCCTACCTACCCTTCCTGGGACACCCTCCCCCCCCAATCACCATCCTGGGTCTGGCCTGCTCTGAGGAAAAAGCATGGATTGTGCCCAGCTTCCCTAAGCCAAACCACTTTGATCTCTGCTTTGTTCAAAGTCCTAGTCTCTCCTTCAGCCCCAGCTCCAGAGAAGGACTCCCACCTGGCCAGCTGCCAAAGGCTTGTTCCGCGGGACACTGCCCTCCTAGCTCCTCCTGCACCTGCCTGTTCAGCAGCGGGGAGGGAGGCTGCAGGCGACTCTTGTCCTTGGGCTCTGGCCAAACCACACAAGAGGGCTGTGCAGGGAAGCTCCTCACCCAGCAACCTAGCAGAGGGGCTAGAGGGTGGCAAGGAGGAGCAGCGCAGTATGGGGCTTAGAGAATGTGGCTCAGGCTCTTTTCAGAGCCCATTCCTAACCTCTGCCTGGTCCTCTGGCAGGTTGGGATGGCAAGCCACCCCCAGGCCCATCTTTACTCTGGCCTGAGCCAGCCCAGCCCAACTTCTCCTCCGTTATCTAAATGGGTCATCCTCCAGCTCCTTGCCCTGCCTCCCAGACAGCAGCTGTTCTGTGAAAGACCAGAGGAGTCAAGGAGCTTGGCTCCAACTCCAGGTGACAGCTATGACCAGAGATGTCCAGCTGGCACACCCTCTCTCTGCACCTGCAACCAGCATCTCTGGACCTTCTATTTCTAAGACCTCTGTACCATTCCTTCCTTAATCCAAATCACTCCTGATCTGAGTTCCTGGGAGGGAGGCAGCGTTTACCCATTGAGCCCCAGAAGCTGCCTCCACAGGGTACAGGCAAAGGAAGAGGGGGCATGATTGTATATCTGTACGTGGGATGGGGGTGGCTGGTAGTACTGCACAGCCTGGTCCAGGGGAAGACGGGGGCCATGCCCTTCTGAGATGCAGCACCCTGCATCCAGGCAGACAGATCCTTATTCTGTCTTGATGTACTGGGGAACCTTGGAAAAGTCAGTAAGCCTTTCTGGACTCCAGTGTGTGCCATTTGCAAAATAGGGTAGGGAATTAGCCCTGCTTCCTTTCCAATGTTCATGGCTGGTGGGGCAAGAAAATTGCCTGGATGGTATCAGTAAGGATTATCCTCAGGCAGGTTAACACAGTCATAGTATGGGGCCTCTGAACAATCCATGTAACAATCCTTGGCTAGCCTCTTCCTGGCAGAGAGCGCAGGTGACCCATTTCTGAAGAAGCTTAGCACAAAATAGAGTTTGGAAGGGAATTTAGAGATCCTGGTGTGCAAATTCAGGAGTGGCTCCTACCTTGCTAGCCTTTGCTCCAACCTCTCCATCTGCATGAATGCCCCCTAACTCCTTTCTAGCCCATCTCCCTTGGCTTAGCAAACCTCATTCGTCCTTCAAGGTCTAAAACAGTTCTCTCAGTGTGTGTGTGTATGGAGGGGGGGGGGGGATTGCTTCTATATGAAACAAAGCTCTCCAGTGCTCCTGGAGCCAGTCTGCAAGCAGGGACCTCAGCTGCCACATTTATCACACTAGACTGGAGTTCATTTAATTGCCAGTCCTCCCACTGTACTGAAGGCCTTGGCATAGGGATTATCTAATTTTTGTCTGAATCTATAACATTATAATCTATAGTGCCAAGCACAACATAGTAGGCATTAAGCAGATGTTTGGAAATTAATTGTCCTTTCATTTTTCAGATGAAAACATTAAAACTAGCCAGCCAGTTAACCAGATCATTTAAGTGGCTTGTCTTGAGTTGCATAGCTTGATAGGGGAAATTAAGGATTTGATACCTGGGCTCTTAATGCCCCCTCTGCTCATCACTTGTTCACGTTCACATTTACATTACCATCATCAGGCCTGGTTTTCCTCCCCCCTCTGAGTAGGGTGCTCATCTAACACATTGTCTAAACTTGGATAGTATGGAGAATAAAGGGGGCAATATTAATTATTATACCAGGACTATCTCTGAGCTCATGGCCCTCTTTCCTCTGGGTGATTCGTTGAAACAATTCTTATGCTCTTCCTTGGGTTTAGTCATCTTATTTTTATTCTAGAAAATAGTTGCTCACCTATCTTGTAGATGAGAACAAAGGTCCTTAAAAATTAATCTTCATAGAGGCGGCGCCTGTGGCTCAGTGAGTAGGGCACCGGCCCCACATACCGAGGGTAGGAGGTTCAAACCCGGCCCCGGCCAAACTGCAACAAAAAAATAGCCAGGCATTGTGGTGGGCACCTGTTGTCCCAGCTACTTGGGAGGCTGAGGCAAGAGAATCACCTAATTGCCCAGGAGTTGGAGGTGGCTGAGAGCTATGATACCACGGCATTCTACCAACGGTGACAAAGTGAAACTCTGTCTCTAAAAAAAAAAAATTAATCTTTATAACCAAAGTTGACTCCACCCTTGCCTAGGAAGAAGGAAAGAAAATCTTATCTGGGTGCTGGTCCCATCATTCAAAGATCAGCCGCATGACTTAACCAATAAATATTTTATTTTTGAATTACATTCACTGGTAAACAACTGTTGAATGCTTTCTGTATGTTGGGCTGTATCTAGGCCTGAGCTGTTGCTAGATCTAATTTACTCTGACAAGCTATTCAACCGATAGCTAGAGGCCTATCCTGTGGGGCTGGGGTTGGTTGGGGAGCAGTGCCCAGCCCCCACAGGGGGGTCTGATGGAGGCCTTATGACATAACTTGTTTCTCTCCTAGGAAGTGCCAGCCAAGCTGTGATCAGCTAGAACCTAATGTAAATAAATGGAGGGTCCTCAATATACCTGCTGTTATGGCCAGAGCATGAGCCTACAGGAGAATGGAGCTATTCACTGAGGATTAACAAATGCTGATTTAGACTCTTTGGCTTCCAGATTTGAAAGAGATGGATCTCAGGGTTGGACTTGTGTACCCTCTGCCCATGCAGAGACTCCTTCTAGCACCTCAAAGGACCCCCCACACACACACACACATACACACACCTTTTTGGAAGCTCATTTCTCTTAGGCCTTAGCATTTCCAGAACTCTGCCCCCAGACCTGTGGTAATTTATCTCACTATTATATACATTTGTGACTATACAACTGTATACCCAAGATATGCCTAGTTTTTGCATAGATGTATATCTTAAGTTCTCAAATTTTTTGATTGTCTAGATATATGATTTGTGTTTATGTGACTGATTTTGCTATCTATTAATATACTTTTAAGAGACCTGTATCTCTAAAGAGCTCATAGAACTTTATCCATTGTCTGATTTTAGAAACAAAGAATTTTAGGGAGAAAAGCACTAGTCCATAAAATCTCTTCTCTGAGGCCAGGCTCAGTGGCTCACACGTGTAATCTCAGCCTTCTCCAGGGCTGAGGTGGGAGGATTGCTTGAGCTCAGGAGTTTGAGACCAGCCTGAGCAAGAGCTGAGACCTGGTCTCTAAAAATAGCTGGGCATTGTAACGGGCGCCTGTAGTCCCAGCTGTTTGGGAGGCTGAGGCAAGAGACTCACTTGAGCCCAAGAGTTTGAAGTTGCTGTGAGCTGTGACAGCACAGTGCTCTACCAGGAGTGACAAAGTAACTTTTTTTTTTTCAAAAAAAAAAAGAAAAAAAATCTGCTCTCTGGGAGAGAAAAGTGGTATGGAGAGAGGTATGTGGGAATGACTGAATCTAGTGATTGTCAGACTGGATCCAGGAGAAAGAGGTGCCTCTTCTCCCTACTCCCCATGCCCTGCTCAATTCCAAGCCCAGAGTTTTTGGGTGTTTTTTTTTTTTTTTTGCTTAGCTCACTGGGGAGACATGGATGGTTTGGAGCAGAAAGGGGGCAGTCCTATCCCCTATAGCTGCAGCATGGGCCTCTCCAGGGTCTCAGGGAGGAGGCTCCAGGGTGACCATTCCTCCTGCCTGCCATTGTCCTTCCTGCCTTGCCTTGCGCAGGGAGGGCCCACGCTAACACTAGGCTTCCCCTCTTTCACCAATGCAACTCTAGAGAGGAGCAGGGTGGAGGGCACGCCATCCCTGCCTCGTTGCCGGGGTGACCAGGCTGGCGGGCATTGTGAGCAGCTTCTCTTATAGGATTAGCACTGTTCCGCATTCTTGTCCTGATGGGGAGCACAGGCCGGCAGGGCCACTGTCCCTGCCAGCCTGAAGCCATTGTCTGCCTCCAGAGCCCTTTGAAAGGGCGGATTAGTGGCCCCTTCCCTCAAGCAGAGGTTTCCTTTTTTCTGTCTCCCTTTGAATCTTGAAGAGAGGCAAACCCTCCAGGGAAATGGACTGAGGCCTGTTTACCTCAGTCTGCATCTTTAGATTTCTCATAACTTGCCTATCTCTCGTGAAGAGGAAGTCTTGTATTTACCATCTGTGTTCTTGGGCAGGACTTGCCAGGAACTGGCTGGCCCTGGGACTCCACCTCCACCCCACTCCTGCCCTGCCCCCAGTGCCAGCCATGTAGCCTCCCATGGCCTGGCCCCTTGTGGCATTTGTACAACTCATCGCAGAGAACCAGAGCAGGAAAGCCCCTCAGACAGCTTAGTTCAACTTGTTTGTTTCACATAAAAGAAAACTGAGGCTCTAAGAAAGGGTGGGACTTGCCCACAGGATCAGCGACAGAATGGGGGCCCAGATCCTTGGTTCCTCAGGCCGTGTCTCCCACTCTCAGGCCCTGCTACCACCTCTGGCATTGTCTAGGAGCTACTGCTAGTGGGGTGGAAACACCTCAGTCTCTAAGAGGTGGCTGGAACTGCATCCTGGGTCCGTGCTGCCTCACCCCACCCTTCCTAAGCACAACACATGCCCCAGCCACAGGGATGAAACCTTATATGGTGTTTTCCACCTGTACAAATTAATGGCAGGGTCCTGAGGACTCTGTTTAACTGCCTAGTTGTTTGTTGCCAGGGGAGGAACATTTCCTTACCTGGACATAAAAGATTCATGTTTGGGGTTTTATTCTCCCATAATTTGAGGGGGGGATAGTATTTTTTAAACATTGTAGTAAAATATGAAACTATTTAAAGTACACAATAGTGTTAAGTGTGTTTGCATTGTTGTAAGCCAATCTCCAGAATTCATTTCATCTTGGAAAAGTGAAACTATAGGCGTTAAGCAACAACTCCCATTTCCCCAGCCTCTGGCAGCTACCGTTCTATTTTCTATCTTTATGAATTTGCCTGTTCTAGGTACATCATATAAGTGTGATTGTGTGATTGGCTTATTTTACTTGGCATAATGTTTTCAAGGTTCATCCACGTTCTAGCATGCATCAGAATTTCCTTTTTATGGCTGAATAATATTCTAATGTGTGGATATACCATATTTTGTTTATTCCTTCATCTTTTGATAGACATTTGGGTTGTTTCCACTTCTTAGCTAAAAATTAGTTGTTTAAGGCAGGTTAGAGTTCTGGGACAAAAAATCAAGTACCAAGTTGGAATGAGAGGGCCAGGACGCTAACCCTACTTGGTGCCAGCTAGTGACTATGCCTCAGCAGGCCATTTAACTTCTTGGGGTCCCGGTTTCCTCACCTGTAAATGGGGATGTAAATGGTTTCTGTGCCTACCTCCCAGGGTTGTGCGAGGACCAGTTCATCTATTAATGAAACAGTTGTTCAGTGCCGACTGTGTGCCAGGTTCTCTGCTCAGTATCAGGGATCCAGGGTGAGCAAAACAGGCCTAGTCCTTGTCCTCTTGGTGCAGTAGGGCACACTGGCTTCATAAATCATAAAGCATCAGCCTTATGAATGCAAGTTGTTACCTTTCTGTTCAGCCGTAGATTCTGAAAAAGAAGGCCATTGCTGCATACTCCTTCCTGCTATACAGACTGTACCCAACCCAGTGAGAACCCTGTCTAGAGAAGGTGCTCTCCAGCCAGTCTGCTGCCCACCCTCAGGAAGGATGGAGTGGCTTCTCAGGGTGTACCCTGTGGCCCTTGTGGCAGCTGCAGCCAGGATAGCAGGGCCAGGACCACCAGAGTGTCCTTGGGATGCCTTTACCTATCAGACCTTTCTCCTCATTCTCCTTACATCTCTGTCCCAGGTGGCCATCAAGTCAATCCGGAAAGACAGAATCAAAGACGAGCAAGATTTGATGCACATACGGCGGGAGATCGAGATCATGTCGTCCCTCAACCACCCTCACATTATTGCCATCCATGAAGGTATTGGGGGGGGGGGGGGCATTTGAAGCTGGGAGTTGAGTGTGAGTGTGTGTTTGTGTGTTTAGCAGGAAGTCAGAACAGACAACACAAGTGAAAAAGATACAGGGTTTAGAGTTGGGCAAAACTAGATTTGAAACCCAGCTGCATGACTTTGGGCAACATTTAATTTAGACTGGGCCTCAGTTCCTCATTTGTAAAATCAGATAGCCCCATTTATATCACAAGGTGGTTGCAAAGATCAAATTGGATAATGTCAACAAGTGCTGGGCTCATGGGAGGTACTGAAGGAATTTCAGGCTTCTTGTTGTTGTTGTTGTTGTTGTTATGATTAGGTTTTTCCTACCTGAACACCACCTTCCTGATGCAATTAGATCCTTAGCAAGCCAAGGGATGCTGAAGTGCAGCTGTCTCAGGCGCGTGGGTGCCGTTCTTCACACATCCTAAGAGCCATGCCTCCTAGATCTGCCCTGTGCTCTGAATCATTCCTGCCATGGGGTTGGCTCCTACCCTCTTCTTGTCTCTCTTGGCTCCTCTTCTCTGACATCAGTGCTGACTTCGCCACTCCAGCTGTCCTCTTCCCCCGTGACCTAGACAACAGAGTGAGCAAGAGATGGTGATGGGGAAAGAGGGGGAGCACCCTCCCACACACACCTGTCTGCTTCGGGCCTTTACATAATATCAGTTAGATGGGAAACCAGGGAGAGCCGGGGGAAGGAGCCTCTGTGTGAGTAGTCCAGGTAGAAAACAATGGAGCAGTCTTTACTTTTGGGTCTTGTTCACAGGAAGATTAAGAGCAGAGCCCTTAACCAACGTGGCCCTGTGACCTGAGCCTGTCCCATGGGGAGCCCAGGCAAGTGGCTGAGAAGACTAATTGTATCTCTGTATGCTTCCCTTAGGGAAGAGTGGGCAGATGACAAAGGACTGGTTAAGCCACACTGAGCTTGGTGACTGGGCAGAGTGTGTGTGTGTGTGTGTGTGTGTGTGTGTGTGTGTGTGAATTCTCCTCCACACCTGTATCCCCAGCTGGGTCTGGGAACTTAGCCCCAGCTCAGGATGCTTCTCCTACACCTTCAGCACACACAGAGCGAGACAGTGGCGATGTGTCTGGAAGGGTCCCCCCAGATGCGTCCCCGTCCTGCTCCAGAGAGTATGGGCTGGGGGCAGGCTCCAGTCCTAGGAACTGATTTCTGACCTAGCTTCTCTCCAGAAAAGTGCCCTGGCTGGCTCTTGACTCCCAATTTCATGACACACAGGTTATATGCACACCTGCAGAGATATTGAGAACCATAGGGTGAAGTCTCAGCTGAGCATTCTTGAATCAGGGACATTTACTCATGTTCCCCTGGAAAAAGGCACAGTCCTCCTGGCCATGTATCCAGTTGCCTGGAAGCTGGGATTCCTCTTGGGAGAATCCTCCTCCCTCTGCTCCTTCTCAAAGGCTAAATGGCAACAGCTCTGGTGCTGGTCAAGTAAGCCAAACTCACAGGACCCGTCTGACACAAAGATGCAGTGTCATGGACATGCGTGTGCTGACACACACCCCGCTGAAGGGACAGTTTGGTAAACGAGCCGCTCCTTACCCTTCCGGGGGCTGGAGCCAGGACAGGGCCTGAGGTGGCAAAGGCCCTTCCTACACATAGAGCTGAGCCAGCTGGAATGGGCTGACTGCCAGGAACTCAGCCAGTCAATTAATTACCAAATATGTATTGATTGCTTCTGTGTATAAGGCCTTATGCCTGAGGCCCTGGCCTAGATACCCTGGACAGAAGTCAAAGACAGAGGGTGATGCATGTCTTAGCTTTCCACAGTACGTTGTAGCTCACAATCCACTTTCATATACTTTTAGCCCTCGTTTGCTCTTCCAAGAAGGCATTATTATTGGTCATATTTTTCAAAGTTTTGTTTTGTTTTGTTTTCTTGTGACAGAGTCTCACTCTGTCGTCCAGGCTAAAATGTTGTGATGTCAGCCTAGCTTACAGCAACTTTAAACTCCCTGGTTCAAGGGATCCTACTAACTCAGCCTCTGGAGTAGCTGGGACTAGAGGTGCCCGCCACAACACCTGGCTATTTTTCCTCTTTTTAGCAGAGATGAGGTCTTGTTTTTCTTCAGGCTGGTCTCAAACTCCTGATGTTGAGGGATTCTCACTCAGCTTTCCTGAAGTGCTAAGATTAAAGACACATGTGAGCCCTCATGCCCAGCCATATTTTTCAAATTTATTAAAGAGGGTTCTGATTCTAATGATAACAGTGGGTACCATTATAGAGTGCTTGCTTATGGGCCCAGACCCTGTGCCAGCTTGCTCACTAGCCCTGAAGCTATTGCTTACATTTTATCTGTGTCTTACCCCAGCCCCGTGAGGCTGCCATTATTATCCTGCTTTTCAGGTGAGGAAACTGAAGCAAAGTGGTTGAATAATCTATCCAAGGCCACTCAGCAAACTTACATTCTTACTTACATATCTAGAAAAGATTTCTCCAAGGTCACAAGGTGAAAAAGTGCTAGGCTCTGAACCAAAGAGCCTGACCTTTCATTCTCAGCCCATGATGTTTCTGCCTTCCTAGGAATTTGCAGGGTAGTTTTTTTGTTTGTTTGTTTTTTCTGGGACAGAGTCTCACTAGGTTGCCCTGGGTAGAGTGCTATGGCATCACAGCTCACAGCAACCTCCAACTCTTGGGCTTAAGCGATTCTCTTGCCTCAGACTCCCAAGTAGTTGGGATTACAGGCACCTGCCACAACACCCGGCTATTTTTGTTGTTGTTGTTGTTTTTAGCAGGCCCAGGCCAGGTTCGTACCTGCCAGCCCCAGTGTATATGGCTAGCGCCCTAACCACAGAGCTACGAGCACTGAGCCAGAGTAGTTTTCAGAATCCTTCCAAGGATGGGAAGGGCCAGGTAGTGTCCTTGGCCTTACCTCATTCTTCCTTGAAGGTGCAAGGAGCTTCAAAGGCCATTTTACCATAGCCTGATTAGCAGACATCTCTAGAGAGGGGTCTTGCCTGGTTTGGGGCCAGGGGGAGCAGATTCTGCGAGGGCCTGACGTTCCCCACCTTGCCCTGTTCAGTGTTTGAGAACAGCAGCAAAATCGTGATCGTCATGGAGTACGCCAGCCGAGGAGACCTGTATGACTACATAAGCGAGCGACAGCGGCTCAGTGAGCGTGACGCCCGGCATTTCTTCCGGCAAATCGTCTCTGCTGTGCATTACTGCCACCAGGTGAGCACCCATCTGCCCCAGCCATCTTCTGAGGGGGTGGTTCAGGGGTTCTCTGGGGTTGGTTTAGATCAGAGAGATTCCACAGTGTGTCCAGGATCACATACAGAGGCAGAAACAAGAGGCAAGACTGGATTCTGGACTCTCAGACAAGGAAACACTGGCATCTCTGACTGAATCTCTTGGCCAGGGATGGAAGGGGCTGTGATTTCTTGCACCATAAGCCAATAAAGATGGATATTCCCACCCTACTGGGGTGCTGAACCCCAGTTGGCTCCCTTTGAGTTTATCCTACTTTCCAAACTAGGCCCTTCATCTCTGCCCTTCCCTGGTGACCTTCCCCTGACTCTATTCCGTCCTTCTGTTAGAATGGAATTGTTCACCGGGATCTCAAGCTGGAGAACATCCTCCTAGATGCCAATGGAAACATCAAGGTGAGCCCCCTTTCTCCTTTCCATAAGCTTCCCTGCCCCACCTTAGCTTTTCTGCACCATCCCCAGCCATGTACCTCTAAGCTCTTAGTGGCTTCCTAAGGGAGTAAGCAGAGATCAGACTCACATAGTAGTACTAGTCTGGACCTCATCCATTCTAACACCTCACTTGCTGGATGGAGAACTGAGGCCTCAAGAGGAAGGGTGACTTGCACAAGGTCACGCAGCTAATGAGTAGTGGAGCCTGGGCTAGAACCAAGGTCTTCTGACTCCCAGACTGGTGGTCTTTTGACATTACACAGCTGACAGTTTAGGTCTAGGCTCAGCTGTGCTCACAATCTTGGTATAGGCCAAGAGTTCTTCCCCCCACCTACACATGTGCACACTTGCATGCACACGCAGAGGCATGCTTTAATCTGCTACAGTTGGGTTGGCCACGTGGTGCCTTTCCCCACCGACGAAGCACTTCAGTACCAGCTTTCTCTCTCTGCTGCTGGAATTCTATTCCTAAATAGTTAAATTTAGGGCAGTCAGAAGAAGCTCAGGTTCGTGGGAAACACTCAGACCTCAGGAAGGAGGCCATGGCAAGGGCTGGCTCAGGTGGGGAAGAGGCTAGCCCCTAATAGACACCTTAGAGGGTGACTCTCCTCTGATCCTCTTCAGAATCTTCCTGACCCCAAGGCATAGTCTCCTCCTGGGGCTTCTGACCTGTGCCCTGAGGTGTCCCAGTGCTAAGTCATTCCCTTACCAGCCAATTCCCAGAGCAGGTGGGGCTCTCTTTGATGCTGACCGGAGGAGCCAATAAACTCACATAACTAGGACTTTCTATCTGTACCAATCATAGGCCTCACTGTGGGCTTTATTGGTAACTGCTTGATAAGAGGTCAATAAAACCATAAATGAAAGAGCCAGAGTTTCATACACAGCCCCTCCCCTTCCCGGGCACATATAACCCTCTGATGGGGTGGGGAGCAGTATATTGGCCTTAGTCTCTAACTGCAGATAGCCGGGAAAGGCTCTTTCTGGGGAGCAAGAGGATGGGTGGGACCTTTCAGGCCCTTGGTGTTAGGCAGTCCTATGAAAAGTTACCTTCCGGGGTGTTACCATAGGCCTGGCACTTGCTCTGCCCTCACTATTGCTTCTTAACTACTCTTAGCTACTCTGGGCCAACCCCACCCCCACCCACCCCCAGGTTCCTGCTACCAAGTTCCTGCTCAGGTGTGGGCAGAGGGAATAAGCCTTTTGCTACGAAGAGCACCCTCTGTTCATGGGTGGTCCTGAGGGCTGTGCATTGGCATAAGAAGTTGGCTGTCCCCTTCAATCTGGCTGACCCTCCTTTCAGCCAGTAAGTGTCCACTGAGCCTCATCCAGGGTCTTACCCAGGCTAGCAGCTGCAGGAGGGGTGGGCAAGGAGGGCAGCATGGGAGTGCAGAGCCTAGCTGGAGACAGCAGCCCTGAGGGGCTGGGACTCCTGGCAGCCATACGCCACTGTTAGGCTTTGTAGGAAGAGATCTCAAGGCAGCAGAAAGCCTCCCAGGGCAGGTGGGCTTACTGGATGCAGGCAGGAGAGAGGATCTCTGGGGTAAGATACAGCATGAGCAAAAGTGCCTGGGGAGCCATGAGAATCCTGGAGCCCTCACATACCTCTGCCTGGGTGCTCTAAGTAGCACACCTGCTCAGTGCTCACTCTTCCAGGGCTTGAGCTATGTGGACAGTGCCCAGTGTAGGGTAGGGGTTGTGGGACCCTTTCCTTCTATTGGGACCTGGCGTTCCCCAGGGTCTGAAGAAGAGTGTGTCAAGAACTATGGAATAACCCACGCCTTGGCCTGAGCTGTGTCCACATTTGCCCTAATCCTACAGATCGCTGACTTCGGCCTCTCCAACTTGTACCACCAAGGCAAATTCCTGCAGACATTCTGTGGGAGCCCTCTCTATGCCTCACCAGAGATTGTCAATGGGAAGCCGTACATTGGCCCAGAGGTGAGTGGCTGCCCTCCACTGCCAACCTGCCTTAGTTACTTCCTAGGACTTCAGATCCCAAGAGATAGATGGGCTGATTTTCTAGTTATTCCCTTTTTCAGACCACAAAACTCAGGGCCCCCCTAAAGTAGTGACTTGCTAGGAGCAGCAAAACTGGGACTAGAACCCAGGTCTCCTGGTCCCCAGTCTAGTTCTTCACACCCTCACCTTTCCTGCTCTCATTACCATTCCTGGTGCCCAATCCAGCCTTGGTATAGCAGTGGTATCTGCCACAGCCACCCACCCTGGCCCAGAAAAGCTACTGCCCTTGTGCTGTGATTACATCTCTTTCTAAGAGCCTCAGTCCCTATGCAGTGTCCCCCTCAATGCCCCTGAGGGTACCAGAGGGGGCTGGTCCTCAGATGTGCTGACCTCTGAGTTGTCCAGCACGTGCCTTTTCTTACCTGCTGTTGAAGATCAGGCTGGCACCCCTAGGTCTGGATACAGGCATCCTTGCTGATCCCTCCCTCTCTCTCAGGTGGACAGCTGGTCCTTGGGTGTTCTCCTCTACATCCTGGTGCATGGCACCATGCCCTTTGACGGGCAGGACCATAAGACACTGGTGAAACAAATCAGCAACGGGGCCTACCAGGAGCCACCCAAACCCTCTGGTGAGTGGGAGGTGTGGGGGTTCTTATCTAGGGGAGGAATTAAACACAGGCACTGCAGTGAAGGGAACACATTCCATTGTGACCTGCAGAAGATTAGGGGACCTTCTACTGTCATTTCTCCAGTGTCTGAGACCTCTGAGGAAAGAGGGGATGTCTCTTCCTTCCCTCATGGGCAGGCTTGGTAATATCTGGAAGGTGCTGCCTAAGGTCTAACTTAGATCTGCTTTGTTATAGTTGTCTCATTTCTTGCTATTTTTGTTCTCATCCTCAGAAACCTTTTTGCACTTTCACTATGAGGTAGAAGGCAGGAAGAAGTGTGTGACAGCCTTAGTTTACCCTTGAGCACAGTCTCTACCCTCAGAGGATTGAATTTCAGCAGAGACAAAAGAGAATACACACTAACATACAGATAAGGGCTTGTGAAGGGTCATAGTCTTGAGGGGTCATGGGACAGAGAGGCAATCCAGGAAAGCTGGACTGGGGAGCTGGCTGGGCATGGCATGTAGAGCCCTAGGTCACAATGGCTATATCTGACCCAGGGGTGAGCAGCGTCCTAGGTCAAATCAGGGGTAAGCCAGTGAGGGGGCCTGTGGGGTGTCCATTCTTGGAGCTGCCAAACTAAAGCCCCTACCTTTTGTCTTCCAGATGCCTGTGGCCTGATCCGGTGGCTGTTAATGGTGAACCCCACCCGCCGGGCCACTCTGGAGGATGTGGCCAGTCATTGGTGGGTCAACTGGGGCTATGCCACCCGTGTAGGGGAGCAGGAAGCTCTGCGTGAGGGTGGGCACCCTGGTAGTGACTCTGCCCGGGCTTCCATGGCTGACTGGCTCCGGCGCTCCTCCCGCCCCCTCCTGGAGAACGGGGCCAAAGTATGCAGCTTCTTCAAGCAGCATACTCCAGGCGGTGGAGGCACAGCCCCTGGCGTGGAACGCCAGCATTCACTCAAGAAGTCCCGCAGGGAGAATGACATGGCCCAGTCTTTCCAGGGTGACCCAGCTGATGACACTTCCACTCGAACTGGCAAGGGCAACCTCAAGCTGCCAAAGGGCATTCTCAAGAAGAAGGTGTTAACCTCTTTAGAGGGAGCAAAGGAGGACCCCCAGGAGCTCAGCCCACTCCCCACAATCCCTGGGCAGGCTGCTCCCCTGGTCCCCAAGAAGGGTATCCTCAAGAAGTCCCGGCAGCGTGAATCTGGCTACTACTCCTCTCCTGAACCCAGTGAGTCTGGGGAACTCCTGGATGCAGGGGACGTGTTTGTGAGTGGGGACCCTGTGGAACAGAAGCCCCCCCAAGCCTCAGGGTTGCTCCTCCATCGCAAGGGCATTCTCAAACTGAACGGCAAGTTCTCCCGAACAGCCTTGGAGCTTACAGCCCCTACCACCTTCGGCTCCTTGGATGAACTGGCCTCACCTTGCCCCCCTACCCGGGCAGGCCGTCCCACAGGGGCTGTGAGTGAGGACAGCATCCTGTCCTCCGAGTCCTTTGATCAACTGGATTTGCCTGAACGGCTCCCTGAGCCCCCACTGCGGGGCTGTGTGTCTGTGGACGACCTCATGGGCCTTGAGGAGCCCCCCTCAGAGGGCCCTGGAAGCTGCCTGAGACGCTGGCGGCAGGACCCTCTGGGGGATAGCTGCTTTTCCCTGACTGACTGCCAGGAGGTGACTGAGGCCTACCGACAGGCACTGGGGGTCTGCTCAAAGCTCAGCTGAGTGGGGAGGCAGATTGCCCTGGTTTGGGCAGGTTCTAAAATGCAGCTGGCTGCACCCTAATGGGAGATGCTTCTCCCCTGCATCCCAGGACCCAGCATCCCAGCTCAGAAGGCTGAGGTGGTGTGCAGTAAAGCCTTGGCTGGGCTGGATGTGGGAAGCAGGCACATGGAGTGCTTCAGGGGTTCAGCGTCTTCAGCCCTGTTGAACCAGGAAGATAAGAGAGGGGAAAGGAATAGAGAAACAGTGGAAGGAGCAGGCTGGCAGCAGAGCCTGGGTTGCCTGTTCTTGTACACATGGTGGGGCTGCAGAGACCTGGAAAGTGTGCTCCATCAGTGCCTATGTCCTTTATTGCCATGGATAAGTTTCATACAAGGTGCCTTTTAGAGCAGCCCCTGCCCTACCCATTCCCTGCCAAAGTGGGCTGGACGGTCTTCACACATGTTCCCATCCCCACCAACTCCTTCAACTGGATTGTGCCCTCCCCCCTCCCCCCAAGGTGCCTGGGTGCCCTGGGACTGGTCTGGAGTAACCCTTCCTTACTTATCCTAGGTGTAAGGTTCTGTTTCCTCAAAGGTCTTTCCCCTTTCCCATCCTCCCAGCCTGGCCCAAGCTTCCTGGAATCGCTGCTATGAATCTAAAAGACTTGAAAAGGCTCAGGCTGCTGTATGAACTTCATCTCAAGGGGCCCAGACTCCTCTGGACCCCACCTTTGACCTCAGAGACTCCGAACTTCTGCTCTAAGCTGCTCCTGAAGTCTACCCTAGACTATGAATCTGTCTATTTCTCTGGGCCTTCAGGACCCTAGAATGTCCATATTTATTTTTATGTTCTCAAAAGTCTGTTTTGTGAAAAGTGAATCTTGCTGTTTTCAATAATGCGAATGCTTTGTTCTGGTAAAATCCATTATGACATCTAAGTTTTGTGTACAGAGGTATTTTTGCAATGGTTTCTACTGGTCATGGGGAGGGCATCTTTTTACAAACCTACATGTTCTATTGGACTGTCTGAAGATGGGCCTCTGGGTCCCTTCACTCCCCCCCGACTGTCTACCTGATGATCCTCCTCCCTTCCTCAGAGGCCAGAAAGAATCCCCCATTAAAAGCAGAATGGTGATTGGGAAACAGCCTCTGTAGTAGTTCTCTTTGGGAGAGGGTGGGTTGAAAGTCTTTGCATCTTCTCTTACTATACATTCTCCCTGTGCTGCGGAATGGAGGGCGAGAAATCGGGAAACTGCTTAATCAGTGAAACAAAATAAGCCTTCACTCCTAGCTTCCCAAGGCTTCTCATTACACCTGCTCAGTAGTTCTGGCTAGACCCTATTAGCACACAGGTGGGGAAGCCCTGGACGCAAGGTTCCAGTTTGCTTTTCCCGCCTTCGGCTCTAAAGGAAGAACTGGATTTGGCAGATTATCCAGTCCCACCCCCATCCTTCCCTCTCTGGCTTCTCCCATCTCCTCCCCCATCGGCTGGGGGGGGGGGTGCCATTCCCACCCCCTGCGCCTGAAGAGGCCCTACAGCCTTTATTCTCTCTCTCCTGAGAAATCCCCTCTTCGGAGCTGGGCTGCTGCTCCCCGCTCCGCCCCGCCCCCGCAGCCTGACTCTTAGAGCAAGCGAAGAATGCCTGGAATGTCCACCCCCCAGACCAGCCCCCTCAGCCCCCTGCAGAGCATTCCGCGCGCGCCTGCTCCATTGAGAAACTTTGAGCCTCTGAGGGCTGACGATGAAAGGGAGGATGAGGACAAAGTACCCGCAGGCAGCCGGTGGCTCCAAGCCTCTAGCAGGCTCCCGCCCCCACCAGGCCCGCTTTGGTATTCGCACACCTCCAAACATCCCCAATCTCTGGCCAGTGCCCGCTCAAGGTCCAGCTACCCGCTCCACAATGTACCTGTCCTCGGTCACCTATAAATGCCTGCTCGGTGGAGCACTGGACCTTCCCTCCCCGCACCGGGAGGACAGTCACTGAATCCAGGGAAGAGACGGGCAGGTCAAGACAACTGTGGAGTCAAGATAGAAGAGCAAGGTTTAGCTCGGAGACTCCCGCCTGTAGCCCTAGCACTCGGGGAGGCCCAAGTGAGTAGACTGCTCAGAAGTTGGAGACCAGCCTGAGCAAAAGCGAAACCCCATTTTTACCAAAAATAGAAATACAAGCCAGGCGTTGTGAGGGACGCCACTAGTCCCAGCTACTTGGATGGCTGAGGGGAGAGGATCTTTGAGCCCAAGAGTTTGAAGTTACTGTGAGCTAATGAGCCAGGGCACTCTACCTAGAGAAATGGAAAAAAAAAAAAAAGATGGGAAAGCAAACAAACAGTTTATGCCACACCTCTGCGGTATTCAGGTCTGTGGTCTCTTGAATCCTACTGAGTTCTGGAACTCTGGGCTAGACTCCGGTTAACCAGTACCAGGAAAGTACTGGGTTAGGTCTTCTGCTCTCACAAGCTTAGAGTTTAGTTGTGGAGTTAGCAGCACTCATTTATTCCTTCCACTCAGAGAATCAAGCCCTATCTTTGCTAAACTCTGTGGAAAGACAGAGCTAATTGCTGTATCCCTGATGTAACAAATAAGATCTTAGCCCCAGGGTTGGGGGGGGGGGGGCAGCAAGGTAGTATGCATAACTTGAGTTCAATGAGAAATTATGATGGAAAGAATTGCAATTTAGGAGAGGGGAATGGGGAGGATGGGTGGAGGGAGGGTAATTGGTGGGACCACACCTATGGTGCATCCTAGAAGGGTACAGGTGAAACTTACTAAATGCAGAATATAAATGTCTGAACACAATAACTAACAAAATGCCATGAAGGCTATGTTAACCATTTTGGTGGAAATATTTCAAATTGTATATAAAACCAGCACATTGTACCACATGATTGCATTAATGTACACAGCTATGATTTAATTAACAAAAAAAAAAGAAAAAGAACTGCAAAAAAAAATAATTGCAACTTGGGAGCTAATAGGGGCCACTGTTTATTAAGTGCTTATGTATTGGGCACCTATGTGTCTTACTTAATGCTGAGGAAAGACCTCTTTGTGGGTGGTACCTGTGGCTCAAAGGAGGAGGGCGCTGGCCCCATATGCCAGAGGTGGCAGGTTCAAACCCAACCCTGGCCAAAAACTGCAACAACAACAAAAAAAGACTTCTTTGTGTGGTACTCTTTTCTTTTTTTGAGACAGTGTGTCACTATGTCACCCTCGGTAGAGTGCCGTGGTGTCACAGCTCATAGCAACCTCCAACTCTTGGGCTTAAGCCATTCTCTTGCCTCAGCCTCCCAAGTAGCTGGGACTACAGGCGCCTGCCACAACGCCCGGCTATGTGTGGTGCTCTTTTCATCATGTTCATTTCACAGGAAAAAGGGAGACTCAAAGACCTTAAGTAACTTGCCTTCCTAGCAAATGGGAAAACTAGACCTCAAACCCAGGTGTGTGGATGCCATATCTTGGGGTATGGGAGAGACTCATTAGAACCAGATGGGGTTTGGAGGATTGGATAAAAGAATGGAGGTAAACAGAATGACAAATAGTATTTATTAAGCATCCATTATGTGCCAGGCTCTATTCCAGGCACAAGGAATATGCCAACACCCCACATGCCCTCCCTTCCTCTCTGTGAGTCTGATAGGGAGCAGGGAGAAGCTGCAGGTGGGGGACTAAAGGAAGGGGAGGTCACAGTGGAGGGAAGGCCTGTACTAGGCAAAAACCAAGGTGTGGGATGGAGGGAAGCAGAAAGGGAGCTCACAGCCCTTTCCATCAGCACTATCTCAGGAGGGGCTGTGGTTGGACTTTCAGGAAAGCAGAGGGAACACACAGATTTTGGGTCCTAAGACCTTTGTCCTCCTGTGAACTATTTGTTTAACCTCTTCTAAGCCAGGCTCAGTGTCCGTAGCTCAGTCATTAGGGTGCCGGCCACATACACTATAGCTGGTGGGTTTGAACCCAGCCTGGGCCTGCTAAAACAATGACAACTACAATCAAAAAAATAGCCGGGCATTGTGGTGGGCGCCTGTAGTCCCAGCTACTTGGGTGGCTGAGGCAAGAGAATCACTTAAGCTCAAGAATTGGAGGTTGCTGTGAGCTGTGACAACATGGCACTCTACTGAGGACAACAGAGTGAGACTCTATCTCAAAAAAAAAATTTAAAAATTAAAAAAAAAAAACTCTTCTGAACAAGGAGGTGGGAGGGTGGGCAGGGCAAGGGGTGCATATAGGGGAAGCCTGCTGAGAAACCAGAAGCTGAAGTGGGAAGAGACTATCTCTTATCTTGGCCCACAAAAGATCTAGGCCTAGGTCTGTGGATCCCATCCTGCAGGGCCCTTCCACTCACCTGCCTGGATGCTTCATACCAAAAACATTCCAGAAAGCAGGCTCAGGGAGATGACGCTGGGCCCCAGGGGGAGAAGGCTGGAGCTGCGGGAATGTTTAGTGCCACATCAGTGCTTCCGGAATGTAGATAACCCAGACAACAAGGTTGGGGGGGTAGCTTTGGGAAACAGGAAGGGGCCTTCTGAAGTGACGTGAAATGTCTTGGTCAGAATCCTGTCCCTGTTCACAGCCCTTTCCTGGGACAAGTCCACACAGCCCTTGAAGGGAAACAGACCCACTAGGTAGCACCAAGGCTTCTCTGCATGGAGGGAGGAAAACTCCAATGGCATGTCAGCCTGTCCCCACCATCATGATGACCCCTTCACTTCTCCCTCCATCTCATCCACCTAGCTGCCTTGGGCCCTCCTCTGGCGCGGTGAATGAAAGGAGAGAGAGGGATCCAGATGTGTGGGAAGCAGCAGTCCCCTACAAGTCACAATGCACACACCCCACAGAGCTTCTAGTGGGCATTGTCAGAATCTGAAGAGTGACTGACAGCCCTGAGCTGGTCTGCAGGACCAGGGTGACCCAGGACAAAGGATTAGCTGAAGAGCCTGGGCATTTTTAAAGCAGGGGAAGGGGGATGGGTGGGAATCACATAATAGATGACTGGGTGGTCTTCTGGAAAAGAGAACAGATGTATAGGCCATGGCTCAGAAAGCACAGCCAGGACAGATGGGTGGAGGCAACTAAGATGGGAGTTCAGCTTAATAAGGCAATCACATAAGTAATGTTCATCCATTCATTCAGTATTTATTTACTGAATGCTTGCAGAGTGGACTGTTCTGGGCTTTGGGGATACATTTGTGAACAAAACTGACAAAATCTCCACCCACATAGAATTTCTGTTCTACTGGAGGAAAACAGGCAAAACAATAAGTATAGCAATGTATATAGTATATTAAGAGATCATAAGTATTAGGAAAATGCTAATGATTAGGGTGGGGTTCGGGGACACAGGGGACAGAGAATACACTTTTAAATAAGGGTTAGGCAGTGGCTCAAGCCTGTAATCCTAGCACTCTGAGAGGCCACGATGGATGGATTGCTTGAGCTCAGGAGTTTGAGACCAGTCAAAGCAAAAATGAGACCCCCCATCTCTACTAAAAATAAGCCAGGCATGGTGGTGGGTGTCTATAGTACCAGCTACTTATGAGGCTGAGGCAGGAGAATCTCTTGAACCCAGGGTTGCTGTGAGGTATGATGCCATTGGCACTCTACAGAGGGTGACATAGTGATCTTGTATCTTAAAAAAAATTTTTTTTTTTAAATAAGGGTGGGTCAAAGATCAAAGAAGGCCTTGCTGAGAAGCCTGCCTTTGAACAAAGACCTGGAGTGGAGGGAACTACCCATGTGGATATCTGGGACAGCATTTCAGGTGGTGGAAACAACTAGTGCATAGACCTGACGGCAGGAGCAGGTCAGGCAAGTGAGAATGGAGCAAAGTGAATGAAGACATGTTGAGAAGAGGGTATGGGGTGGGAAAGTACATTACATAGTGCCTTTGGAGCCACTATATGGGCTATGGCTTTTGTTTAGAGTGAAGTGGGGAGCCACTGGGAGATTTTCATCAAAGGAACAATGTGATGATGTGATCTAACTTAGAATTTGCTTGTTTTGTTGTGTTCTGTTTTTTAGGGACAAGGTCTCTCTTCGTTGCTCAGGCTGGAGTGCAGTGGCTGTTCACTGCACTATTTTAGAGGACTAAGAAGATCCTCCTGCCTCAGCCTGGTATAGCTGCCTTGGGCCCTCCTCTGGCACGGTGAATGAAAGGGGAGAGAGGGATCCAGATGTAGCCCAGATCCAGATGCCTGGTGTAGCGGGGACTATAGGTACACCACTACACCGGGCTTAATTTACAATTTTTTTTTATTATTATTTCTCTAGTTGCTTGTCAAGAATAGGCATGGAAGAGTCAAAGTTGGAAACAAGGGGACCTAGTAAAGGCCAATCTGGAAAGAGGTGATGGGATTTGGAATGGAGTTACAGCAGTGAAAGAAGGAATTGTCAGATTTCAGAGATATTTTGAAGGTAGAGCCAACAGATATGGCTTAGATGTGGAGTTGAAAGAAAGAAGGGAACCGAGAACAAGTTTTTGGTATGAAAACCTTGGTGGAGCGGGTATCCACTGGCTGGGATGGGGAAGACTTACAGATGGAAAAAGTGTTGGGGGAGCTTAGGGCAGTTAGATCTCCAGAGATAAGTGGTATAAGGAATCTGGAGTTTAAGGGATTTGGGTTGGAGGCAGAGCTTTGGGAGTGGTTGCTAGAAGAAATTTCTGCTTCAGGTGGAAAATCAGGCCATATGATCTGTGAAGTAGCTTCATGCTATAAAGATTGTAGGATTGTATTGAATAGGAAAGCAGTTATTTCCAAAGCTGATGTATTGCTTATGGAGGCTTGTCATATGATTTTGGAGGGAGTTGTGCAGTGCTGAGATGGGGAGGCATGTTTTGCCTGGTTGGGATTGGCTTTTACTGCTGATGAAGACCAAGGGGCTTTCTCTTAGGAGGGGCAGAGAAAGAGGACATTATCCTTCATATAGTTTAACCTTCCTAAGACTCAGTTTCTTTATCTGTACTCACTGTACAATGAGAGGGGTGTATTAAAAGACTTGTCAAGACACTCCAGCTCTGAAACTTCATGGCTGCACATTTTCAAAGTCTTTCACTTTTATAAGTATGTTAGAGATATCACCCTTGGGCGAGAGCTCTGCCTCTGACATCAGCCCTTGCGGTGGGGTTATAGTGGGGTTATGGGTTGCTGTATACAGCAGAGGCCTCAGGCTGGAAAAGTGATCCCAGTCCTCTTCCTGTGTTTCAAAATCTTTCTTTCTTTCTTCTCCCTCCCCCACCCCCCCTTTTTTTTTAAGACAGAGTCTCACTGTGTTGCCCTGGGTAGAGTACTATGGCATCCTACTTCATAGAAACCTCAAATTCTTGGGCTTAAGTGATCCTCCTGCCTCAGCCTCCTTAGTAGTTGGGATTATAGGCAACTGCCATGATGCCTGACTAGTTTTTCTAGTTTTGGTAGAGATGGGGTCTCTTTTTTTTGCTTGGGTTGGTCTTGAACTTCTGAACTCAGGCATCCACCCACCCTGGCCTCCTATAGTGCTAGGATTATAGGTGTGAACCACAGTGTCTGCCTGGCCTCAGAATCTTTCTGAAGGAGCCTGGAAACCTGAGCATACCCCGGGAGGGCACAGGAACCTGCATCTTTGCAAGTACAGCAAGTGGCTGTGATTACACTAAAGCTGAAGAACTTAAGAGCAGTAGCCTACCTCTAAGGAGCTGCTGCCTCTGGAGGAATCTATGCCGCTGAGCATTGAGTTTCTCTCTGGGTTAAATTTGTATCTTTCTCATTCTGCTTCCTTTGGGCTCTAAAATCTGCCCCTAGCCTTCTCTGCACAGAGGAATTCCCCATCATTTTCAATTGTCTCTTCCTTTCTGTCTCCAGCCTCCAGCCCCCACCCTGAGCTAATCCCACCTTCTCAATTTCACCCTTTCCTCTCTCCCAGGGGCATTTAGGTCAAGCTGGGGGAATGAGTCATCCCAGGTGGGGGAGGGGGCTTCTAGTCCATAAATGGACAAAAACTCAGATTTCAGGTCTCAGTGTCTAGGAAAAGGCCCTTCTCTCCCTTCTGTCCTTCCCCCCTCCCAAAGGAATTCCCCAGAGCAGAGGAAGGAGTCTGGGGCTGGATTTGACCGGATGGAATTCTAGAAATAGCAGAGCTTTTTAGGAGATAGGTTTCAGTCTGACTCAGCTTTCCAGATAAACAGACACTGCCGGCTAGGATTTTCCCAGCCCAAGAGGCCAAAACCCCATTTCCTAATGGAAGTGTTCAGCCATGTCTTTGGAATTCTAGGCCCAGCAAGCACCAGTTCCTCGCTCCTCTTCACCACTCTCCCCAAGATCAGAATGTAGGCTCCGGGCCGCAATAACCCAAGCTCTGGCCAGCTAGGCACTCAGCTATTGTAGCGGGAGTGACAACATGCTCTAAAAGCTTGGGTTAGAAAAAAAAGTGCAGTGACCTTCCAAAGCAACCCCAGCTGGATTCTGAATCAGCCTCTGGGTCTGGCCTGTGGAGTGTGAATCTTTATGACCCCTGGCTGCAATCACTGAGCACTGTTGTTTTGTCCAGCAGGAGGGTCCCTGGTTAGTAGTAGCTTCATGCTGGCAGCAGGCTAGCCACTACAGCAATCCCTTCTCTGCCAAGGGACCCCTGGCTTTCCCTGCCTCCCAGTCCAGTGGCCAGTCCTCTGTGAATGGGAAAGCTATCAGAGAGACAGGGTGATGGCTGGGAGAGCTGGCTGGCCAGACAAAAGGCCCTCACATGGTGGGCCAGCCTACCCTGGGGACTTTTTCACTATTCAGGGTCGGCTCACTTTGCTGCTCAGAAGCTTTGTCAATAGGCCCAGGAGGATCAGGGGCAAACTCATGACACTTAAAGAGAGGCATGGATTCGAATACTAATTAATGTACTGATAATGAAAACCATAACTGCATTAAACCAACCAGATACTTGGGTTCACTGGTGAGCACATTCACTGCCAGTGGACATTTCATACAAGGGGAAGCCAAAGTTCAGTGGGAAGTTTACTCAAAGAACACGGAAGCTAGGCAGGGAGAGCTAGCTGCATGGTTTTTGTGGTGGTGCCAGCCCTCTACCAGGACACACTTGGTAGTCCTGTTCAGGACAGTGAAGAGCACCCCCACACACACGCTTAACACCACAAAGACAACCTCGCTGGGCTGGCACATGCTTTCTTTCCACAGAGCACATTGCAGTGACTTAGAGAGTCACTTTCACAGTCTCCTCATACCCATCATGTTGCTGCAAGGATTAAATGAGACAACAAACACATTAACATGCTTTGTAAGCAATACATCAGCAAAGAAAACCTACAGAGTGAGGAGTGAGGACAGATACTCAATACATGTTTCATAACGAGGCTCCACCTGCTTACCTGGTCCCAGCCCCTTATAAAAGGGAATCTGACAGTTAAATCAGTGAAAACCCATTCCCTAATAAACCCATCTATATTTACTGAGACCTTACTATTGTTCTCGGTGCCATGGAAAACACAGAAGCAATTAAGGCAGGCTTTCCCTCCCTCCAAGAATTTATATATAATAAAGTTGGAGCTGTAAACTAACGCCTACAGGATGGTCATTAACAGCACGGAGATGGGTGTGCTAAGGGTGTGTGGTGCAGAAAACATGTTGTAAGCCACTGCAGTCCCAGTGGGGCTGGTGGACACAGGCTAGATTGGAAACTGGCTATTGTCAGGGGCTACTCTTTCATCCCTGGGTCGGTCAGCCAAGAAATAAGCCCCCTGACCATAAGGTTCTGGGTGCCGGGGCTAAACCCTGCCAAGAGGCAGGGGCTTCTTGAGGACATTTGAGAGTCCAGGTCCCCCCTTACAACCAATATCAGCCTTGTTCCCCATTAGCCACGGCAGGAGATGCCTGTGAAGGCAGACTGGGCAGACTTAGGCCAGATAGGGGTGGGGGAACAGGTCAGCACCCTCCCTCACCAGTAATGGTCAGGGCAAGGTGGAGCAGCCAGTGGATGCCTCACTCACTGATCATGGTTCCTGAGGAGCTGGAGCCGCTGCCAGGCTCACCCAGGCTCACCTGGAGAGGCTGACGTTCTCTAGAGGCCTCTTAAAGCCTCAAGTGGAGACAGAAGTGCAGTTCTCTCCCTTCCACAGCCGAACCAGCTTGGGCCGTGGAACAGCCTGAGTCTCCTGCCCAGGCCCCTTAGGGCAGTCCCATCTCCCCGTCCCCACTTCTGCACTTCTCCATCTAATACTTACGTAAGATCTGTTCTCAGCCTCCCTGTACCCCAACTGCATATCTCAGGAAAAAGCACCAACTCGCAGTAATATTAATTACGTGTGTGGTATCACATATTCCCACCCCAGATTAACTTAAGGGACAAAGGAATAGATACTGATTACTGGTGAAGCCTCTGGCATTGCTCTAGAGCACTAGAGTCTCAAACTGTGGTCCAGGAACCCCTGTGTGTCACCCAGGTCTTTTCAGAGGGTACACAATCACAGCATGAAGACATCATTTGCCTTTTTCTTTTCTTTTTTTTTTAGAGGGGGTCTCGCTCTTTTTCTTTTGTAAAGACAGAGTCTCACTTTATCCCCCTTGGTAGAGTGCAGTGGCGTCACAGCTCACAGCAACCTCCAGCTCTTGGGCTTATGCGATTCTCTTGCCTCAGCCTCCCAAGTAGCTGGGAGTACAGGCACCTGCCACAACACCTGGCTATTCTTTTGTTGCAATTCAGAGTTTGGCCGGGGCTGGGTTTGAACCCACCACCCTCAGTATATGGGGCCGGTGCCCTACTCACTGAGCCACAGGCACCTCCCACATTTGCCTTTTTGAGTGTCATTCTGTCATGAACATACAGTGGAGTTTTCCAGGGATTCCATGGTGTGTGGTATTATAGCAGAATTGATGCAAAAGGGCCATAAGGATCCAAGTCTGGCCAGGCGAGATGGCTCATACCTGTAATCCCAGCACTCTGGGAGGCTGAGTTGGGCGGATTGCTTGAGCTCTTGAGTTCCAGACCAGCCTGAGCAAAAGTGAGACCCCCCCCAAAAAAAAAAACATAGATGGGCATTGTGGTGGGCACTTGTCGTCCCAGCTACTCGGGAGACGAAGGCAAGAGGATCGCTTGAGCCCATGGGGTTGAGGTTGCTGTGAGCTATGATGCCACAGTACTCTTCCCAAGGCAACAGTGTCTCAAAAAAAAAAAAAAAGAAAATCCAAGACTATAGTACAGTGTGAATATACTTAACACTACTGAACTGTTCACTTAAAAATGGTTAAGATGGCTTGGCGCCTGCGGCTCAAGCAGCTAAGGTACCAGCCACATACACCTGAGCTGGCAGGTTCAAATCCAGTCCGGACCTGCCAAACAACAATGATGGCTGCAACCAAAAATAGCTGGGCGTTGTGGCCAGCGCCTATAGTCCCAGCTACTTGGGAGGCAGAGGCAGGAGGATCACTTTAGCCCAGGAGTTGGAGGTTGCTATGACCTATGATGGCACAGCACTCTATCCAGGGTGACAGCTTGAGGCTCTGTCTCAAAAAAAAAAAAAAAAAGGTTAAGATGGCAAATTTTATGTTATGGTATTTATCACAATTAAAATTTTTTAATTAAAAAAATTCACTTTAAAAAAATGTGAAATGGGGCAGCGCCTGTGGCTCAGTGAGTAGGGCGCCAGCCCCATATGCCGAGGGTGGCGGGTTCAAACCCAGCCCCAGCCAAACTGCAACAAAAAAATAGCCAGGCATTGTGGCGGGTGCCTGTAGTCCCAGCTACGCGGGAGGCTGAGACAAGAGAATCGCTTAAACCCAGGAGCTGGAGGTTGCTGTGAGCTGTGTGATGCCACGGCATTCTATCAAAGGGTCATAAAGTGAGACTCTGTCTGTATAAAAAAAAAAAAATGTGAACTGCCACTCGCCACTCTTCTCACTAATTTTTTGTTTTTGTTTTGAAAAATATAGTTTTTTTGTTTAATTGTTTGTTTGTTTGGAGAAAGAATCTCAAGCTTGTTACCCTGGGTAGAGTACTGTGGCATCACAGCTCACTGCAACCTCCAACTCCTGGGCTTAAGTAATTCTCTTGCCTCAGCCTCCCAAGTAGCTGGGACTACAGACACCCATCATAATGCCCAGCTATTTTTTTTTTTTTTTTGAGACAGAGTTTCACTTTGTCACCCGTGGTAGAGTGCTGTGGCGTCACACAGCTCACAGCAACCTCCAGCTCTTTGGCTTAAGCAATTCTCTTGCCTCAGCCTCCCGAGTAGCTGGGACTACAGGTGCCTGCCACAAAGCCCTGCTATTTTTTGTTGCAGTTTGGCCGGCACGGGGTTTGAACCCGCCACTCGCAGTATATGGGGCCAGCGCCCTACTCACTGAGCCACAGGTGCCGCCTATGCCCAGCTTTTTTTTTTTTTTTTTTTTTTCTTTTTGAGACAGACCCGCAAGCTGTTGCCCTGGGTAGAGTGCTGTAGCGTCACAGCAACCTCCACCTCCTGGGCTCAAGCAATTCTTCTGCCTTCACCTCCCAAGTAACTGGGACTACAGGTGTCCGCCACAACACCTGGCTATTTTTGAGTGCAGCCGTCATTTTTGTTTGACAGACCCAGGCTGGATTCAAACCTGCCTGCTCAGGTGTTATGTGGCTGGCACCTTAGCCGCTTGAACCACAGGCACCGAGCCGCCCAGCTATTTTTTATTGCAGACCCGGGTCAGGTTCGAACCTGCCACCCTAGGTGTATGTGGCTGACGTCCTTGCCGATTGAGCTACAGGTGCCGCCCCGAAAACATAGTTTTTTAAATAAACATGTAATGAGATATTACTATTATCCTAACATAAATTAATAACTATTTAAAAAATGTCTGTTTTTTTTTTTATTTGTTTGTTTGTTTTGAGACTCTCACTTTGTCTCCCTCGGTAGAGTGCTCTAGCATCATAGCTCACAGCAACCTCAAACTCTTGAGCTCCAGTGATCCTCTTCCTCAGCCTCCCAAGTAGCTGGGACTACAGGTGCCTGTCATAATGCCCAGCTATCTTTAGAGATGAGGTCTGTGTCTGACTCAAGCTGGTCCTGAACTCCTGAGCTCAGGCAATCCAACCAACTCAGCCTCCCAGAGTGCTAGGATTGCAGGCATGAGCCACCCTGCCTGGCCTTCTGTTTTAATTTCCGCTATGGTAAATGTCAGTAGCTATCGTTGATCCACATAAACAGAAGCTCTTTGAGTGATCTCAGTAATTTGTAAGTGTGCAAAGGGATCCTGAGATCAAAACATTTGCAAACTGCTACTCTTATGATAAGGGATACAGCAGGTAGGGTTGCCAGATAAAAAAGAGGATGTCCAGTTACATTTGAATTTCAGATAAATGAAGTGAATTATTTTCTTTTTCTTTATTGCCCTCGGTAGAGTTTTGTGGCGTCACACAGCTCACAGCAACCCCCAACTCCTGGACTTAGGTGATTCTCTTGCCTCAGCCTCCTGAGTAGCTGGGACTATGGGTGCCCGCCAGAACGCCCGGCTATTTTTTTGTTGCAGTTTGGCTGGGGCCAGGTTCGAACCCGACACCCTCGGTATGTGGGGCCAGTGCCCTACCTACTGAGCCACAGGAGCCACCCTGAATAATTTTATAGCATAATGTTGCATGGGACATACCTGACTAAAAAATTATTTGTGTTTATCTAAAATTCAAATTTAAATGGGTGTTCTGCTTTTTTATTAATTAATTATTTTTTTTATTTGTTTGAGACAGAGTCTCCCTCTGTCATCCTGGGTACAGTGTTATGGCATCATAACTCACAGCAACCTCAAACTCTTGGGCTCAAGCAATCCTCTTGCCTCACCCTCTAGAGTGGCTGGGACTACAGGTGCCTCCTACAACACCCAGATAGTTTTTCTATCTTTAGTGGAGATGTGAGGTCTCACTGTTGCTCAGGCTGGTCTCAAACTCCTGAGCTCAACTTTCTGCTTTTTTATTTGCTAACTCTAACAACCATACTACCAAGAGAGATTTAGGTCAAATAATAGGATAAACTTGGTCAGACATTGAGATTCTGACCCAAAACAGGATGCTAAATTCCTTAATCTGGACAGCATTACAGAATTAAATGCTTAAGGTTAAGGCTGGGCATAGTGATTCACACCTGTAATCCTAGCACTCTGGGAGGCCAAGGCAGGTGGTTAACTTGAGCTCAGGAGTTTGAGACCAGCCTGAGCAAAAGTGAGACCTATCTCTACTAAAATCAAAAAATTAGCCGGGCAATGTGGCTGGTGCCCGTAGTCCCAGCTCCTTGGGAAGATGAGGCAGGAGGATAACTTGAGACCAAGATTTTTGAGGTTGCTGTGAGCTATGATGACGCCAAGGCACTCAACCTCAAGGCCGCAAAGTGAGTGAGACTCTGTCTCAAAAAAAAAAAAAGGTTATGGTTAGAGTTTATAGTCAGAGGCAGGATCTTCCCCTAGCTGGTCCAAAGACACACCCATCCTCAAGAAACTCAAGCAGCCTAGAGGCTGAGCAAAAAAACCACAGGAAGTGGTGGAAGTGAAACAGGGTGTCAGTATTGTTATTAAAAGGGGGAAGTGACAACACTGAGTGGGTGGGTGAAGGGCGGGGTGGGGGTGGGGGCAGGGGACCAGGTCTCTAAAGGGTGTCAAAAGCATTAGCGGAGGAGGTCATTCAGGTCCCCTCTCAAGCTGTGCTAAAAATAGTTGTGGTATGGCTGGAGCGAATCAGCCTGTAGTCCTTGCACACTGGGAGGCTGAGGCGGGTGGATTATCTGAGCTCAGGAGTTGGAGAGCAGCCTGAGCAAGAAAGAGACCCCATCTCTAAAAATAGCCAGGCGTTGTGGTGGGTGCCAGTAGTTCCAGCTACTTGGGAGGCCGAGGCAAGAGAATTGCTTAAGCCCAAGAGTTTGAGGTTGCTGTGAGCTATGGCGCCAGAGCACTGTACCGAGGGTGACAAAGTGAACCTCTGCCTTAAAATAATAATTAATTAATTAATTAATTAAAGAAAATAGTTGTGGTTGTGGCAGGGATGAATGTTGTCAGAGACTGGGAAGCAACTTCTGTGGTCTGGGTAGCAAATCTTGAGGTTTGGGGTAAGGCAGAGCAGAGAGAGTGTTGGGGTAGTTGGAACTTCAGAAAAACCTAAGGAGCTTATCTGGGGCCGAAACTAAAAAAAGAAACAAAGAAGTGGCCTCAGGCACAGCCCAGAAGAGAAGGACCCTTCCCTCCAGCTAAGATAACCTATGGAGGAGGAGCCAGTGATGGTCACTTCTCTGGTCAACAGGAAAGTTCCTTAAGGGCCATTATTGGTTTCCACCTAGGAGGGAATGGGTTGGTGGGAATGGGTTGGCTGCCTTTGACCACAGAGGTTTTATACTCAGCCTGAAGTCACAGAACAAGTGCAGGCAAAAGATAGTTCATCCTTTCTGGTGTCTGGAGTTTATTGAACAAACACCTTTGTTTGCCCAGGGGCAGGGGTGAGATGTCAAATCCAGGCCTCCAGCCTGCCACTGGAGCAGTCTTTAGAGGAGTTCAAATAGTGACTCGACAGTGCCTGAGCAGGGTCCACAGGGCCTTGAGCAGGGAATAAGCCCTTCAGCCACTGGACACAGGGGAGAGTTTTGTGGAGAGAGGTAGTTGGGCCTTGCATGCTGAACAGTTTTCTGGGTCAAGTAGAGAGGCTTTTAGGAAGCAAGAATTTCTCAGAAATTTAAAAACTGACCTAATTGGCTGAGCATGGTGGCTCATACCTGTAATTTTAGTGCTTCCGGAGGCCAAGTCAGGTAGATAACTTGAGCTCAGGAGTTTGAGACCAGCCTGAGCAAGAGCAAGACACCATCTCTACTTGAGACCCATCTTTACTAAAAATAGAAAAACAAAGTTGGGCGCAGTGGCTCACACCTGTAATCCTAGCACTCTGGGAGGCTGAGGCAGGTGGATTGCTTGAGCTCAAGAGTTTGAGAACAGCCTGAGCAAAAATGAGACCCCCGTCTCTACTAAAAATAGAAAAATGGAGGCAAGAGGATCTCTTGAACCCAAATCAGAGGTGGCTGTGAGCTGTGATGCCATGGCACTCTACCCAGGGTGACAGCTTGAGACTCTATCTCAAAAATAAATAAATATAAAAAATAAAAATAGAAAAACAAGCTGAGTGTCATGGTGGGCACCTGTAGTCCTAGCTACCTAGGAGGCTGAGGCAAGAGGATCATTTGAGCCCAAAAGTTTGAGGTTGCTGTGAGCTGTGATGACGCCCTAGCACTCTACCTAGTGCTATGGTATAACAGAGTGAGACTCTGTCTCCAAAAAAAAAAAATTACTTACTTAATTAATTAAATGAAAACTGACCTCACGTAGTTGCGTTTGGTGCCTGTGTGCAAACCTCATACACAGAGGATAGCTTTCCATCCTGACTCCCACTCATTCTCTAGGTATATGCTCCTGCCCAGTGAGGTGTCTGCATTCTTGTGACAAGGCAGGGGCCAGGGACTTTCTCTATTTCCTGGGTTCCTGGGGTTTGGGCTTCAGGCCTGGTTTCTTCCCTCTTCCTTCTTCCCTCCCCTCTCACATCACACAGCCTGGCAGCCTGGCTCCTTCTCTGCCTCTGCCAGGAGGAAGGCTGCTAAAACCATGGTGGGTGTGCCTCTGTGGAGCAGCAGCAGCCAGCTAGACAAAGCCTAGACCAGTCTCCCCCAGCTGCCAAGTGCAGCCTTTTCTTGTATCTTCCCCACTGGTAGGCAGACTGTGTTGGGCTTCTCTGAGGCCCTATGTAGGTGGGAGAGTCTGGGGTGACTCTGCCTAGACTGGCTCTGTGACCTAGAGCAAGTTGCTAGACCTCTCTGGGCCTTGACCTCCTATTGGTACAATTATAATCCAGACCTAGGGTCTGTTCCAGGTGATGCATGTGGACATATGTTGTGAGGTGTCAGCACACTGCTGGAAAGAGGTTATGACTTTGAATTTACCCTGAATTCCACAGTTTGAACAGGTTAACTGTCTCAGAGTTTATTGGGGGGGGGGGGGGGCATCAGTTTCCAGATGGAGATTCCTAACCTGAGTGTCATATGCACGATTTTTAAGTAGGTACCTTTATCTAGGAGGAGCTTTTATCACATCCTCAAGGGAATCCACAACTGAAAACCTGTGAAGAGCCACTGTCTGAGCCCTGAGGCAACCTCCACGGGAGGTCGTCTGCCAGGAAATGCCCTGGGGTAGGCAGAGGGAGGCAGTAGTTATGCTGGCTGGGGTGACCTAAGCAGACCTGCTCAAGATGGGCCTGGCCACATGGGTCTGAAAACACCAAGGAGGATTTCTCTGACCCTAAGTTTAGTGCAGGCCAGCAAGGTAATGGAGCCCATGAGATCTACAAGTGCCAGAGCCTAGGTGATTGTTCATTACTCCCCCTCTTTGCTAACCTGATCTTGGCTGGAGTGCTGTACTCTGTACAAGACACTATGTTGTAGGAAGAACATGGATAAATGGAAATGTTCCCAGAAGACATATCAAAAGGCCTTGAAACCACATTTTGGGAGGAAAAACTGAAAGAAATTAGTGTATTTGGCTCACAGACAAAAATATAAGGGAGATGGGGATTGGGAGTAGACACTAAATTGTTGAAGTGCCTCCTGGTAGATTCTACAGGGAGGCAGATAATAGCTTAGCAAAAGGAAATACTTTCTAACAATGAGGCCTGTCCTATCTGGCGTGAAATGGGACTCCCCACTGCTCCATATATTTGGTCTTGCATGAGGGAATAAATCACAGACAGGATCCAAGTACTGTCCAATAAGAGCATGAAAAAATGACAATGACTACTCCCCTGTGGTTTAGGACAGTGAGTGATGCATGATGGGGCAGAGCAGGGAAAAGTGGCCAGATTTGGGCCTCTGTGGCCTCTGTCTGCCTTTACAAAGGAGTCTGCTCTGACTGCTTGGGTCTGCTGCGGTCCCTTCCTGCTGGATGACACTCCATGGCCCCTGATGTGGTCTTGCAAACAGGTGGGTAACTGGGCTAGGTGAGAAGAGAGGAAGGTGGCAGCCCCAGAAGACCGGTCTCCAGCTCCCATGGAGGACAAATTGGGCTGTTATGGGCCAGGCCAGAGGGTAGGGAGATGGCTCATTGGTGAGTCACCTGTGGCCATTGTCTGCTCTTGCTCCTTCTGGGGAAGGGTGAAAGGGAGGGGAGACAAGGCCTCTGGCCAGCTGGGCGTGTAAGAGCAGGGTCCCCACCCTTGTCCTCACAGTTTTGAGGGGATTGGGATTTGGGTCCCTCACCCTCTCTGTCTGCCACCCAGTAAGACAGGGCTGATAAGCTGGCATTGGATGGGTGTTGAGGGGAGGGTGTCCAGTTCTGCTCACACCTTGCAAAGGGGATTGGGGTGGTCTGGAGCCTAGAGACCTGGACTGTGGGAGAAATTGCCCTGCCCTGTCTGGCACCACAGAACAAGCAGGCAGGCGTGCCCCTCTCTAGTGATCACATCTGAGCCTAAGAGGCGCACCCTCCCCACCGCACCCTTCCTAAACCTCCTTCCAAACCTGCTCTCACCTAGCAGGCCTGTCGAGCACCCCACCCTCCCTGAGGGCCCCAGGGAAGACAAGAGAGCAGGGTAACTCCAGGTCAGGGCCCACAGCTACCACCCCACTCCCCACCAGAGCCTGATCTGGTCCAAGTGGCAGAGCCTCCATTTTGCTCTCCATCAAGCCTGAGTCTGGGTCCCTGATGTCTTCTGGGGTGAGGGTCAGAGAAGTACAGAATGACAGACATTCAGGGTTATACATTTGGGGAAACTGAGGTCCACAGAGGTCACACACATGCAGCAGGGTGCCCAGTCTGCAGTGGCAGGTGGCAGGGGGAGGACTTCAAGGAAGAAGACTGCTAAGCTCCCAGGCCCCAGCAGGCTTCCAACTTGGGAACAGTCTGAGACTTGGGGTCCCCTCTCAGCTCCCCCGCTGCTGCCTGCTTCATTTCTACATAGGCTGAAGGAAGAAAGACGTTCTGGAGCTTAAGGGGTGAGGGTGAGAAAATATCAATCACCCTGCGTGGGCAGCAGCATGGGCTTTGCAGCCAAACACACATAGGTTAGAACCTGCACTCCTCAACCTCCTGCCAGCAGGATCTTGAGAGTTGCCTAGATCTCCTTGAGCCCCAGTTTTCTCATTTGTAAAATGACAGTAATAAGCATCTCAAATGTAAAATGTTTTGCACATATCCTCTCATTCATCTTCAAAGATGGACAAAATGTGCTGCTTTGGTGAAAGGCATTGAAAAACAGTCGATACGAAAGGGACACACTTTGACCTCCTTTTCCCCTGGATCAGGGAAAAGAAACATTCAGAGACAGGGAGTTGAAGCTGAGAAAAATCTTTACAACCAACCCCTGTTAAAGTAACTCCTATCTTGCTTAGCCTTTCCATACACTTTAGCTATTTTTCCACAATCATTACTCTTTGTTCAACATATTAAATAAACATTTGGGTTTTGCCACTTTTTTTTTTTTGAGACAGTCTCAGTATGTCGCCCTGGGTAGAGTGCTGTAGTGTCACAGCTCACAGCAACCTCAAACTCTTGGGCAGTTGTCATTCTTGATTAGCCCAGGTGGAGCTTGAACCCGCCAGCCTCAGTGTGTGTGGCCGGTGCCCTACCTACTAAGCCACGGGCGCCGCCACATAAACAGAATTTAAAAGTTAAACAGAATTTTAAATTTTATTAAATAAAATAAAATAACATTTTTAACCTTATTAGAAAATAAAATATGTACTTATTTGGATATATCTACTTTTGTTCTTTTTAGCATGATAATCTAAATTTTGAGAGGGAAATAGTTTATATATTTACATTTACACACATAATAATTTTTGCATCTACTTCACAATCATTTAGAACAACTTTCTTAATATTTATAAATATTAAATGGAATTTCAAGCCAGAGTTAAAATTTTTTGCTGTTCTTTAATTTATTCAACGTTGGTTGACTCCCTGTTGTGTGACAATAACTATGCTTGTGAGTAAAGTTCTTTGCTCTCATGTAGTGTAAAGACTGAATAAGATGGTAACAATACCTTTCTTTTAAAATAATGTGACTTTAATAAAAGGCTTATTTCAGGAAGTGGACGGGGAATGAAGGAGAGCTTTCTACCTATGGCTAGTGACATACAATAGGTAAAAAACAATCTCAACCAAACTGATTAGACAGTGAAATAAATGCTATGGCCTAGTCTAACTTGGGATGCAGGAATATACAGCTGATTCTACTTATTGGCAGGTTCTATATTTATGAATTTATGTGCTCTAAAATTCATTGGTCACTCCAAAATCAAGACTCCTGGCACTCCTGTGGACTTGTGCAGGGCAGTGCTGAAGCAGTGCCACCTCACCTGACCAGCACGGAGTGTGTGAAGCTGGTGGGGTGGGACAGCCCTGATTGATTAAAGACAAGCAACAGGGTCGCTTTTTGCTCTTCTGTAAAAGCAGCATGCTAAAGTGAAAGAAGCCAGATTCCAGTCATAAACCAGCGCTGTGGCTTTCTCCTGCCACTCTTTCAGCCTGTCTGTGCCTGCACTTCCTATATGTAAAACTCATTCAGTAAATACTCAGTGTCAACTGCTCTAAGTCACTGGCTTAGGTAGTTTATATTTTCTCTGGGGACGCCGACATTACCCCATTACAGACAGCTAAGTCACAATGGCGTTAAGTGCTACGAAAGCAAAGTGAGTGGTGGCAGGAAACAGAAAAGTGAGGTGGTGGCCTCTGTTAGGGTTACCTGCATTGTCTGCACCTCTGTTAATTGGAAAAAGGTCAGTGGGCCTGTGTCATTTGTCAGAGCTCAGCCTGTTGGCCATGTTTAGCTCCGAGGAGTTTATCCACAGACATGACAGTTTATTTCTTTCTTTCTTTTTTTTTTTTTGGTAGAGACAGAGTCTCACTTTACTGCCCTCGGTAGAGTGCCATGACATCACAGGACTCACAGTAACCTCCAGATCTTGGGCTTAAGCAATTCTCTTGCCTCAGCCTCCCGAGCAGCTGGGACTACAGACGCCCGCCACAATGCCAGACTATTTTTTTGTTGCAGTTTGGCCGGGGCTGGGTTTGAACCCACCACCCTTGGTATATGGGGCCAGCGCCTACTCACTGAGCCACAGGCGCCGCCCGACAGTTTATTTCATATTGTGTATCATGGCACAGTTGTTTTCCTGGAGTAGGACGGTTTGTATCTTTGCATTTATGAGCTGCATTTCTCTAGTTCTAGCATGACTCTCTTTCTTTATGTACATGTAGGGTAGGGAGGAATAATGTGAGCTGTTAATTTTTTTTTTTTTCTTGAATGAACAAAAAAATGCTACTTCTGGCTTAAAAAATTTGGCCTGATTTCCTAGAACTCCAAGTTTAGTATATTGAAGTAGGAGGCGACCTTGGAGAATTGGGAGCCGTCATTTTCCTTTACATCCAGAAGGGAAATGATTTTCTGGAGTCACACAGGCTCTAGAAGCTTCATCCCCTGGATCCTAGGCTGTGAACTTTGGCTTTGGGTTTATTTGTTCATTCGTTTAATAAATGCTTGGTGAGCACCTAGGTTTTGGCAGGTACCCGTGTTAGGTGCTGAAATATGAAAATCTGCCAAAAAGAAAAAATCCTCATCCCTGTGGGGTCTGTGTACTTATCAGAGGAGTTAGAACAGGGTTCCTCAAACGTTTTAAACAGGGGGCCAGTTCACTGTCCCTCAGCCCATTGGAGGGCCGGACTATGAACAAACTATGAACAAATTCCTATGCACACTGCACATATCTTATTTTGAAGTAAAAAAAACGGGAACAAATACAATATTTAAAGCGAAGAACAAGTAAAGTTAAATCAACAAACTTACCAGTATTTCAATGGGAACTAGGGGCCTGCTTTTGGCTAATGAGATGGTCAATGTCAGTTCCATATTTGTCACTGCTAGTCATAACAAGTGATGCAAGTGTGCATCAGTTAGTCTAGATCTGGTTGGAGATTTCAGATGTTTCATTCTGGAAAAAGTCTGTTCACAGACATAAGGGCTGCAGAAGATGGTTGCCATTTTGAGTGCATGGTTCCTGAGATTAGGATATGTCTCAGAGGGGAGAGATGTACAGAAATTAGGAAGGCTGCTTGACTTGAATGCATCTTTCAGAGAGTCACAATTCTGCAGTTCAGTCAGTTCCATTTGGTAAATCATATCCACATTTTGAATGTCAATAGAAAATGAGTTACGGAAAAGCTGTCTGTCCTGTTCATGGAGATGAAGCTCTTTAAATCTAAATTGGAACTCCTTTTGCAGCTTTTCCAGTGAATCCACACATGTTTTATTTGGGAATGCAACCAATGGATTTTCCGCTAACAGATTTTGAGTTGTGGGGAGATGGCAGAAATTTTCCTCCTTCACTTGTTTGATGAGGAGG
>CAUYPK010054655.1:0-30351 GCA_963574355.1 Loris lydekkerianus
CAAGAGCAGGCAACCTAAGACAGGGGCTATGTTTTTCCGCCATACAAAAAACAAGAGGGAATTGTTGGGCCCTGCCATGTGCCTGAGGCCTAGTGCAACTTCCCGAGCCTGACTAGAAGCAGATCCATCGAGCTACTTCCGCATAGCAACGACTGAGCAAGGCCCGGCCTGAAACTGCCTCTACCTAGATACAGCCAATGTGGTACCATGCCACTGGCCCGACCCTGTCACTCACCTCTTCCCCCGCCTTCTTTCCCTGCCCCTTCTCCACAATAAAAAAATTAAAAAAAAAAAAAACAACATTCTACCTGATGACAGCAGAATATGCACATTTTTTTAAGTGCCCAGGGACATTCATAAAGATAGACCGTTTATTTCTTAGGCTATAAAACCTACCAATAAATTTTTTAAAATTAAAATCACAAAAAAAAAAAAAAAGGAAAAGAAAAAGAAATGGAAAATCTTAACTGAAAATCTTGGCTAACAATTCAGGGCTCACCCAGCTCACCCAGCACTGCCTGTGGAGGAGTTTTTAGCCAGTAAACAAATAACTGTATTGGAGCACCATCC
The DNA here is from genome assembly GCA_963574355.1 of Loris lydekkerianus. Taxonomy (NCBI): domain Eukaryota; kingdom Metazoa; phylum Chordata; class Mammalia; order Primates; family Lorisidae; genus Loris; species Loris lydekkerianus. The sequence goes on from CAUYPK010054655.1 coordinate 571, forward strand.
CTATTCACTTGATGTGGCCCCCAGTGACTTTTTTTCTTTCCTAAAGATAAAGAAAATATTGAAAGGAAGACATTTTGGTGACATTCACGTCAGGGGTAATACAACAATAGCTTTGATGGAAGATCCAGAAAGAGAGTTCCAAAATTGGTTTGAAGGGTTTCCTACGGGGAGTACTTGGAAGATGACTATAGTGATATTCAGCAATGAGGTATGTAGCATCTTTTCTAGAATAAGTTTGTGAGCTTAATTATCAAATCCTTTGTATGTTGTCTGCTATTCATTAAAGATGTGTTAAATGAATAAATATAATAAATTTTATTTTGTTTCATTTGACTTTATATTTTAGGGGACTACTGTCTGTAAACAAAATTTCATTTTCATTTAGTTTCCCTCTTCATAGAAATCTCAAAGCTTTCAAATAATGTACACGTACACACACACATGGAAAAAACAAGCCTTGCCTTATGTGTAAATCTTTTTCATTTGGGCAAAATTGCAATGGTAAGAGAGCATGCAGCTCTTTTACTTACAGTTCATATTTTTCCTGAAAGGTAGGACAATATTTTTAAGAACACGGGAGGTGTTTCTGAAAACTTAATCAGTATTAGCCAGAGAATATTCTCTATAATTGAAGAAAAAATAGCAAGATGAATGTTAGACCAGCAGAATTGCTTTCTATTTTATGTGCTTTTATTTCTATTGTAAAAATATCCCCCACATCTTGCAATTAGTTTGGAAGGTCCCTAAGGATGAAAATTGGATTGTATATTTTTATTTCCCAGTAGTGTCTAGCATAGTGCTAGAGGCATAGTAAATAATCAATAATCATTTTTTATTAAATAATAATACTTCAGTTTTACATAAATCTCTGCAGTCTTAGTAAGAAGTAATAGGCCTGTGAAAGCCCAGTGCAGTAGCAATGGAAATATTAATTTATTACTTTTATAGTTTAAAAAACAGATTGCAGGGTTTATTAGAGTTACCTAAGTTTTCTTACCACGGTGTCTGAGCTGGAGCAGAGACTCTTTGGAGAGTCTTCTATTTCCTGAGGGCTCACATCTCTGATACATTATTAGTGATGATGATATTCCACAAAAATTAAAACAAGTAAATAATTTTAGGTAAGATTTAGTGAAATATTGTTCATCCTTTGATAATAAAGTGAAAAGATGAATTAAGTACTGGAAAGAAGACTCCCATATAATCTTTCAGATCCTGGTGAGGCCTCTGAGACATTCTAGCATTTCGGATGGATGATAGAAGGACAGCTGGTCCCAATGGACCTAAGCCTTCAATCCATATTGTCCTTTCCAGACTTGCTTATAACCTGCTCATTGTGTCACAGAATTGCTCCACCCCTGGAAAATGCAGTAGTATCAAATTATATTATTCTTTCACACTTCAGAGCATTTTGAAAAACCATTAACCTCCTTGCACATTTTTACATTGACATTTAAAATTTTTATTATAAGGGACAATTTGCAAATGATGCATTTTGTTAGAAATATTGACATATTAAAATAAAACTAGTATATGACTTTTTTAAATGTGTTCAATGGCATACATTGAATAAATGTAATTATCTATTAAAATGTAATAATCAATGTTAAAATACTTGAATAAGCTCTTACCAGCTGAACATTTTATATTCCTCTTTTTCTCCTATAATTTCCATTCTATGGAAACTATAATTTCCATTCTATTTTTCTCTCAGAAGTCATAATGTAAATAGCTTTGTGCTTGAAATCCTGTATGGATCACTTATTATACACTTCTTAAAAAAGATATGCCTCCATTATTATAAATTTTTAAAAATTAATTTTCTGTGACCATAAGGCTCCAAGTATTTAAAACCATTCTCCTGGATTTTCATTATCATTATAACATTTTTACTGCATGATTGATCAAAACACAATAAAGACAAATTTTTATAACTATTAGTATAAAATGAAAAATTTTGTTAGGCATACTCATATTAATGAGATAGATGAGGCATGCCTTTTCCCAATCAATTCATGTACCTATGGATTCTATTTAACACCAAGATGAAATAAAATTTAGCACTAGTTTTATTTCCATTAATTTTTAAATGCATTAAGTGCTGATAAATCTTATTCATACACTTACATAGATAAAAATGAAATGGAAGAAGTTTGTTATACCAATATTATATCAGTATTCACTTAGCTATGTTTCTTGCAATAAATGCCAAATTCATATAAGTAATTTTATCAAGATTAATTTTAATGATCTATCAGCTCACAAATTGATTTTGGTCCTCCTTCAGTTCTGCTAAAAGCAAAAAATTTGAAACCACCTGATTTGCAAAAGGTTCTGATATACTGTCATTAGAATAATTCTTTTTCTCGACACTGACGCTGATATTTGAAAATGTTTTTTTTCATTTGGTGCCCCAGAAGTTTTGGCATTTGTAAGCCATGAACCATATAAAAATTCTGAGCTGGTGAAATATTTGTCTGTTTTTTGTAAGGAAGGAAAAGGAGATTAGAAAAGAGCGCCACAGGGTTATTCTCAGACAGATTTAGTAAAAAGAATGTGTGGAAATTGAGGCCCTGAAAATCCAATTATATGCAAGTGCCATTTTGAACCCTACTAGGTGAACGGGCCAGATAAGGAGCAGAAAGAAGTGGCCTGCTAAGTCAGATCAGAAAGAGAAGGACCACAGCTGCCACTACCCTTGTTTTGTTGTTTATTTCTAATAGTCCCACTTCAGAGGAAAACTCTAAAGTTGACCAAATACAGTGGCTTTTCACAGATCTCTCAGAAACGTGCTAAGTCAGTAGGAGAAAATAAGATACGTCTTCAACTTTTATCATTTAGTGATGTTTTGCTTAGTTTTTAAGCACAGAAATTTAGTGTTTGCTGAAGGCAAACAGATTTGCATGTTTTGCAGAGATATTATGCCGAGGGTTGCTCCGTGACAAAGTTATGAACAGGCCATGCCGATATTGGTGATTTCTCACACCTTCCTCCAGCCTATGCCTTTCCTTTCTCAGATCCTTCAAGTTTGCGACTCTTACACTGCTGCAGTTATCTGCCTACTCTCCCCCCATGTCGCTAACTCCTACCCCTGTGTCTGGCATCTGAATTTTAAGGGAAATCTCCAAAAAGTCTAAAACCTTCAAAACACTTAAAAAAAAAAAAAGGCAAGATAATGAAAGAATAGGCAGGCAGGGGGAAACATTCTAAAAAGTTACTGCCTCAAATGTAGATAGATATTGTAACTTTCTGCTTTCTTCCACCATCAGGTCTGAGATGCTGGGAAGGATAAGTATAAAGGGCAGGGATGGCTCCAGTGTACTGGCCAGTGTTTATTCTGTAGGCCAAGCAGTATTTTTGCAAGCCATATGACCTCTTTCAACGATTTCCAACACTGGGTTTTTGAGATCAGATTCACGTGATATAAATATTGCATATCATATGAAACTGAATTCCATGACCAGATACTGACCTCCCAGGATGTGGCACCAAAAGATTAACGAATAGATGAAGTTTGGGTTTCGACAGCAATTTAACTTTTAAAAAAAATTGTGAGCTATGGTAGCAGCAAGCAAGCAAGGGACTGTTGTATCTAAGTCTAAATAAACAAAAAGATAACAGCAGACTGAATATAAATAGATGAATGTTTCCCTTAGGGCCAAGATAAAGCATGTAGCAAAGCAGAATCTTTATTCATAATGATTATAGAGTTTAGTTTGGGTTCATTGCCCTTAAGAAGAATAAGCAAATCTGTGTATTTTTATATATCTTCCACACTGAATTTGATTTTTAATGAAATCTTGTGCATCAGTATTCTTGAGTCTGTGTAATTCCCAAATCTTTGGACATGAAGAATTTGGTTAACAAGACACTGTTCTACAATTTTCTTAATGAATCAGTTTTTCCTTTGAAATCAAGACCATTCTTAAGTCTACAAGAAAATGGCAGGCTGTTGTGTTTCACACCCCAAGGAAACTTCTTCCAGCACAGCAAGCAGCAAAGCCATCATAATTAATCTTCAAGCCAGTCCCCAGAGCGTCTCTATATTGCCCATGAAGTCTTAGCATATTTTATATCCTATGTCATATAGGGGATAAAATTAAGCCTTGCAACAGCTATATCCCACTAGAGATTTATGCCCTTAAATAAAGTCATTTTAAATTCTTCAATAAAAGGGCCTGAGGATAGCCTCAGTTCATTTAAAAAAATATATATGTAAAAGTCTAGATATTTGTGAAAGATCACATCATGACTTGTCCTAGACTTGATTCCCAATCCAGTCCCAATCAGCCTCCTCAGACAGCTCACTTGGCCACAAGGAGGTGCCGGGAACAGCAGGTAAAACAATAGTTAAAGACCTTCCATTTGCTCTTCCAGAACCTGTCAGAGAGAACTCAGCTGTAATGCCTGAATCCAAGTGGAGTCTTTCGAGCAGCAGTTCTCTGTGGGTCGCAACCCCTTTTTAACAATGAAAATACACTGAAGCATTAGAAAGGTTGAGAACACTGCTTTAGAGGCATCAGAGCATTTACTCTTAACTCTGATGACCAGATGTAGACCTGTGTGAAATATAAGATGTTTGGTGATCTATCAGCTCACAAATTGATTTTGGCCATCCTTCAATTCTGCTAAAAGCGAAGAATTTAAAGCCACCTGATTTGCAAAAGGTTTTGCTATACGTTTATTAGAATAATTCATTTTCTCATCACTGATAATAATATTTGAAAATGGTTTTTTCATTTGGAGCCTCAGAAGTTTTGACATTCATTCGTGAGTCATGAACTATGTGAAGATTCTGAATGGGTGATACGTCCTCTTACATTTTAAGCAAGGGTACACCAAAGATGTGTTGGGGTGCAGCAGAGATTCACTGGACATGATCTGAGTATAGTGACACAAAGCCATCTGGGTGAACTGAGCGTTTACAGTAAATGTTTGCAAGTTTGCAAACTCTATTTATATGAAGAGATATTCTGACTGAAGTCAGGGTGAGAGTTTTGGAATTCTGTCTACATGTCTTCCTATTGGCTCTGAGCAAAGATCCTTCCTTGGGCTTGTGTGAAAAAAAACTCTTGGGAAGCACAGGGCTGGTTGACTTGCAAAGGAAACCTTTGTCTGAAATTACAGAAATATCACTTTATTCCTTTATTCTTTCCATAATTCAGCAAATATTTATATAATTAGGGAGATTTTTAATGCAAATTTATGAAGTGCTATTTTTCACTCTAAATTAACCTTATGTGAGCTGGATTCTCAATAATGATAATTTATTCTTTCTTGCCAGTTATAGGAGAGAGTATACTATACCAAGTGTTTTCATGCACATGATTCATTTGATCTTCAGAAACATTTTACAAAACATTATTTTAAATATTTGTTTCACAGATGAAGCAGCTAAGCCTCAGAAAAATTGAGTTGTCTAAGGCTGTATAGCTAGTCATTGGTGAAATCGGGATCTCAGCCTAAAACTTCTGACCTCAAGTCTGGACTGTTCTCTGTACTGGGGAATTAACTTTGGTTGGTTTGCCCATTGTCTTTGGTACAATTTGTGAAAATGCTAGTATTGCCTATAGTCATAGAATTAATCAAATCCAGATTTGGTTTATAAAGTAACTGAAAACATGACCTCTGTCTCACTGCCACTCACTAATCATGTTAATTGACCATTGAGAATAAAATCTCCATGGTAATTATCACCGAAGCTGAAGCATGCTTAATTGGAAGTAGGAATCTTGGATCGTTTTCATTAGTGTCTGCTTCAAGGTTCACTCTTCTAATTGAAGCGGAGTATCGTCTGTTGGTCCTATAATCAGAGCTGTCTCTTGATGTTAAAGGAATTTCCCCTAAACTTTTCTCTTTATTCCTCGTGTTAATGATGGGGAAATGACTCAGGGAGGTGGGTGGTGGGGGCAGGGCGGAAGTCATCCTGCTAGCAGATGCACAAAGACTTAGCTCATATGAATAGAACCAATCCATAATTTCTCCATCTCACGCCAAAAGGGATAGAATTTCTTTCATTTCACTCTCAAGATGCCCAATCATGACATCAGCTTAAAATTGATCACTGGCCATGAAATTCACTTTATCAAACATTTTACCTCATTAAAATACAAAGATGTGGAGCTAGAAAAATAAGCTCATACTGATTTTCTTCCCTAGGCCTGTCCTTCAGAGAGTTGTTGCAGAGGCACCAGTGTGCTCCTTTTATCCATTCTTACAGCATACACAGCTGTGAGCTGGGCCCAGAGAGAGGCTTGCCACACAAAACCAGCCACCAGGTGGGTGAAGAGGAATGGAGGGAGGGCCAGGCAAAGCAGCAGTGGGGTCTGGGCTTTTTCTTCTCAGGACTATGTCTTGCCTACCTACAATGTGAGACTGGTGAGTTGGGGGCTCCAGTTTACAAGTCTAGCTAGACATAGGGAATCCTTTCCATGTGGGGAATCATTTGGATCTGATAGAAACCTCACACTTGTCTTATTTGTCTAGGAGTCCAGTCATCTACCCTCTTTAACTCTTTTTTTTAAACCCTCTTTAACTCTTCTACTGGAACTTTCCCACCATGTGGTTAGGAATTTGGAAATATTTTGTAAAGTCAGACCTCCAGGGTCTCTCCAATATGAGTTTATAATTGACACTGAAGTTTTCAGCCCCAGGCAACAGTTGATAGGACCCAGGGTCTCTTGAGGTCATTTCATACCAGAGTAGACCATCTCCAGCTTTCTGGACCTGGATAGTCTTATAATTTGGCAGCGTACTTAGACTTTCTTTCCTTTCCTAGTTCTTCTTGAAGTTTGTTGCCAGTTAGACGCCACCATCACAGTATTTCCCCCACATTCATGTCTCCAGGTGTTGGGAACAAGTGGATATAGTGCTATATTTGAGCATGTTCCAAGTACATATTTTATTTCTCCCCAGGGAAGCCTGGAAGCATTTTAGCAATCTCTTCTACACATATATTTGAGGTGATCCTGACTCAAGTTGTGGTTTTCATGTTGAACTTATTGCCTTTCTCATTAAACAGTAGTAAGAAATGGAGTCTCGTCATTTTCATCTGTGGAGCTTCTGGTGTAGCTTTTGATGTTTTCTGGTTTATAGCCTAGTGTGGATTTCCTGCAGTCAGCAAGCATTTGGTCTTTTTTCCCACCCTCCTCTTGTTTTTTAAGCGCAGGAAGGTTGAATTCCTGGGATGGCAGAATAAAGTAACTGATGCAAGACTGTGGTATTTTAATCCTGCCATACATTTATTAAGTCCTTGATTGTGGGGCCCTGTAAGTGTTGAAGGACATTGCAGTTGGGGAATATTTTAGTCATCTATTTATTCATTCAGAGTGTATTTTTTAAGCCCCCCATTGGAGGCACAATGCTGGACTGGGCAATGAGCTAGACTAGATTCTGTTGATTTATTTCAAATATTTCATCTTGAGAAAAGTCAAACTGTTTCAAAGAAATTAAGACCAGAGGGCACTTGCATTAATTTCTGGCTATTGTTTGTCTTTGAAAAATGACCATATTGATTCATGTGTGGACTGAGTGAATGTATTTGGGGAATCCCAGTTACTAAACACAGATAGCAAATAATTCCCATTCTGCTTCAAGTCTTTCTTCGAAAGGCATGGTTTATGTTTTCCAATGGAAAAAGCAGTGAGAATTGGCATGATTCATTTCTACAGGAATGCTGAGAATACAGCCCTTAGATCTTCAATGCATTCCCCAGTTCTCTATCTCCTGCCTCCCTAGAATACAATCCATTAGATGCATTAAAAAAAAAAAAAAAAAATACGGTATATTCAGAAAATTTCTGATTCTTCATAGTAATATCAAATTTTAATGTCTGAGATAATGAAAAAGAGAATTCAAAAGTCATTTATTAATTTTTGTAATTGATTATACACATGTGATCACACACTGCATAGCAACCTTTCAGTCAATGGCAGACTATATCTACTGTGGTGGTCTCATAGAATTATAATGGAGCTGAAAAATTCCTATACCCTTAATGATGCTATACCTGTTCTAATGTCACAGTGCCAAACATTACTCCTGTTGGTGTGATAAACCTGGGATGCCAGTTGTGTAAAAGTACAGCACATATAGTTATTTGCAGTTCACAATTCTTGATGACAATAAATGACTGTTAACAGTTTGTGTTTACTATACTCTTTATCATTATTTTCTAGTATATTCCTTCTACTTATAAAAACAGTTAACTGTAGAATACTCAAGCAGAGCCTTCAGAGGTATTCATGAAGGCATTCTTATTACAGAAGATAACAGCTCCATGCTTGTTATTGCCCCTGAAGATATTCCAGTGGGACCAGATGTGAAGGTGGAAGGTAGTAATCTTGGTAACACAGATCCTGTTCATGCCTAGGCTAATGAAGACACACATGCATCTGTGTTTTAGTTCTTGGCAAAAAAGCATAAAAAGTTAAAAAAAAAATTAATAAAAATTTTAAAAATAGAAAAAATAGAATAAAATGCAAAGAAAAAATTATTTTTAGGGCAGTGCCTGTGGCTCTAAGGAGTAGGGTGCTGGCCCCATATGCTGGAGGTGGTGGGTTCAAGCCCAGCCCCGGCCAAAAACTGCAAAAAAAAAAAAAAAAAATTATTTTTATTTAGCTATATAATGTATTTGTGCATTAAGCTAAGTGTTTTCACAAAAAAGCTAAAAATATTAAAAAATTTATAAAATAAAGTTTCAATATGATGAGGTTAATTTATTATTGAAGAAAGAAACATTTAAAAGTAAATTTAGTGTAGGCTAAGCATACAGTGTTCATGAAGTTTGAGGCAGTGCTCTGTAATATCCTCGGCCTGCACATTTGCTCACTACTCACTCAGTGACTAACCCATGGCAACTTCTAGTTCTGTAAGCTCCATCCACCACCAGTGCCCTATACAGGTGTACCATTTTTTTTTAATCTTCTATCAGAGGTCCTTAAACTTTTTAAACAGGGGGACAGTTTACTGTCCCTCAGACCATTGGAGGGTCAGACTATAGTTTAAAAAAAGCCAAAAAAAAAAAAAAACCATGAACGAATTCCTATGCACACTGCACGTATCTTATTTTGAAGTAAAAAAAAGAAAAAGGGAACAAATACAATCACACCGCTGTATGTGGCCCGTGGACCGTAGTGTGAGGACCCCTGTATCTATACCATAGTTTTTCCATGTTTGAGTACATTTAGATGCATGCATACTTACCACTGTATTACAATTTTCTGTAGCATTCAGTACAGTACCATGCTGTACAGGTGTGTGGCCTAGAAGCAACAGGCCACACCATATAGTCTAGGTCGGTAGTAGGCTAAACCATCTAGATTTGTGTGAGAACACTTTATGATGTTTACACAATGTCAAAGTCACTTAGCAGTGCATTTCTTACAACGTACTCCCATCACTAAGCAATGCATGACTGTATTTAGAAAATCAAATATGTCTTCACTAATTTGCTTTAGAATGATACTAAAATGTTTTCTCCCAAACATACTAAATGATGATTTGGAGGTTATCTTATATAAGTGTCTGATATTTTAAATACATTTTGACCACTCATAATGGATAACAGATCATTTTTCTTCATATTTGGCATATTTGGTGAAATTTATTCTTTCAATTTCTACTACCATGCAAACAAGAATGAGTTCAGCACACTGCTTATGTGTCCAAGGTGTGCTGACAAGCTTGTTACCTCCTTAGATCTGTCACCTGCTTCATCCTGCTTTGAGCCCTGGAGGCTTGACTGGTATAGATTTGTCAGCCTCTGGTGCTTCTTGTTTCTGGATGCTTTGGCCAATGGGAACGTTGGCCATCTTTTAGGGTGTTCCCCCTCTAAATTTACTGTGGGTGGTGGTATCTTTCTTTCAAAAATGATCACCTGATAGGACAGGTTCCCTCTTGGGTTCTCGTCATCTCACTCTTTATTTGTGCTTAGAAACACTGACAGATCCTCCAGTATCAAGAGCTTCAAGTTACCTCTTTCCTACATCTTCCCCACATCCTTCCACACCTTTGTTTTTTGCAGTTTTTGGCCAGGGCTGGGTTTGAACCTGCCACCTCCAGCATATGGGGCCAGCACCCTACTCCTCTGAGCCACAGGCACCGCCCTGTTTAGGTTTCTTTATTAATAAATCATTCTCAAATTATCCTGCTTTGAGTGATTGAGTATGCCATCTATTTCCTGTAGGGATCCTGGTTGATTAAAACACACAAAGCTCAGCGTGCAGGGCAGCGGTGAATTACTTTTATTTGGGAGCAGTGAGAGAACTGATATAGGAGGAAAAGTTAAAAAAATTGTGCTATCTTCAGAATTCTTAGGAAAAGCACTTAAAGCTCCTAGGAAAAGTACTTAAAGCTCCTGTTTGCTTTCTGTCCCAGACAGGTACAATTTATTTATATATACATTAACCTTTTGTTATCTCAGTTTTATATACAGCTCAAAATTTCAGTGGAGGTGAATTTACTAGTGTACAGATTTGGGTAAACAATAGCAGTTTAGATTTTCCCCATGGCAGATTTCTTTAATCCTATGGTTCTATATAAATTTATTTCACCTGGCCCTGAGATGATCCTTTAATTAACTATCATAAACCTGCTGATGGAATTTCTGAAGATGACTAATAATTCTCTCAGAGATGATTGTAGTTAAGGGTCTTTCCTTTGGCAGGTAACTGAAAATACTGTTATTCCTAGTGGTAATATCTCCTCTGTTCAGAGGCTACATGGACTACTGAATCCTAAATGTACATACTTGAAGCTGTAGCTCTCTAGGTGGGAATTCAGAATGAAGAAACTCATGAAGAAGTCTGCTCACTAAGGACTTTCATATATAGCCTACAGGACGGGGTAGATAAAAAGACAATTCTGTATTTGTATCTTTTTATTGACATTTTGAAATGATTTTAGATTTACTAGGAGTTACAAAAATAGTACAGAGAGTTCTTATGCACCCATTCTATAAGTTCCTCCAATGATAACATCTTATATAACCACCATTTTATATATTTTTCCCTTTTTTTATTGTTTGGGATTCACTGAGAGCACGAAGAATTAGGTTACACTGATTTCATTTGTTAGATGAAGTCCTTCTTTTCATATTTCATTTTAAAGAATATTTTTTCAGAGGATAGATTTATTGATTTATTCTAATCTTCTATGCTTCAGTTTGCTCTTGAGCTAATATTTTTGCTATATTTTTTACTTTTAAAAAATATTTTTCTTACCATGACATTCTACCATTGAACTTGAGCTAATATTAAAGAAACTCCACCTTTCCATTTTCATTTTGAGAAACAAATTTAGGATGCACACAGTGTAATAAACAGTATCATTTTGTTAGAAAGTAGGTGGTCAGGGAGTGAAAACGCTGCTGTGCTGATAGATTTTTTTAGCAATGACAACTAAATATTGATTTTTTTTTTTTTTTTTAATTCCATAGCAGAACAATTGGGTATGATTTGTTACATACCAGAAATGCTTTCCTGGCAGTGCCAAACTGTATTTTGGGGAAGGCTGTGTAGTTTATAGGCAGCCTTTATTGGAAAAAAAAAAAAAAACAAAACAGAGAGAGGCCTGGGAAGAACTACTCTCTCCAGTATTTTGACTTATTATAGCTAACACATTTTTTTCCTATTTATAAAGCCATTTCCAATGTCTGTCTACAAAAAAGAAAAAGTCTAGTAGAGTGAGTTGGGATATTGTATTTCAGAACAATGTATTCCCTACTCGAATATTTGACAACAGTTCCCATTTCTACTCTTACACCTTAGAACACCCAGTCCTATGGCCCTGAAAGACCTTATTCACATTGAGAAACCCTTTACAAGAAGCCTTCAAATTCGTAAGAGTTGCAAATTTGGAGTAATAGTTTTCTTGCTAAACTTGACTTCCTGAGTCAATAACCTATAATAGGCTATTATCTTTCCTGATATTTAATTTCATATGAATTTTTTTTTTCAGAGACAGTCTCATTTTATGGCCCTCAGTAGAGTGCTGTGGCATCATAGCTCACAGCAACCTCCAGCTCTTGGGCTTAGCCAATTCTCTTGCCTCAGCCTCCCAAGCTGGGACTATAGGCGCCCACTACAATGCGCAGTTTTTTGTTGTTGTTGTTATTGTTGTTGTTGCAGTTTGGCGGGGGCAGGGTTCAAACCCTACTCAGGGCCAGCACCCTACTCACAGGCGCCACCCTCCATATCCACTTTTTAATATTGTAAAATAACTTGTATTTTTTATGACTATGGAATGTCCACATTTTTGTTCAGATAGCTCTAAAAAGCTCAAAACTTGGCCCTGGTCAACCTAACCCTATTCTCATAAATATTTATCTCAGATTCTGCATTCATTGAGCAGATGAATGTAAGTGGGAACAAACTGCTCTCCATAGCATTCCTTCAGCCATAAAGAGGTAGGTCACTGGTCTTTTAAGAAAAATTTTGGGTATTAGCTGCTTTTCACTGAAGAAGAGTCTACTAGTCAAGAAAGAGACATCAGAGAAAAATAGATAATTTTGTGAATGACCCATCTGCCAGTATACACACATTATTTGAAATATTTGGATTTAAAGTTAGAGAGAAAAAAGTATTTTTAACCATCTATAAAAATTATTATTTGCTGCAAATTTTCAAGGTTCAATATATAAAGCAAATTTATACTATATTAAATTATGCAATTATTGTGCTATTTCCAAGTACTGAGTGGTAATAGCCTTGGGAAGATTGTAGCATGTTTTACTATACTCAGAAACAAATCAAGGCGTAGGTTGCATATCTGTTCATCTCCAATTTAAAATTCTTCTGTTTTTTTTTTTGAGACAGAGTTGTACTTTGTCACCCTCAGTAGAGAGCTATGGCATCATAGCTCACAGCAACCTCAAACTCTTGGGCTCAAGCAACCTCTTGCCTCAGCTTCCTGAGTAGCTGGAACTATAGGTGTCTGCCACAGCTGGCTATTTGTAGAGATGGGGTCTCTCTGTTGCTCAAGCTGGTCTTGAGCTCCTGCTCTCAAGTGATCCACCTTCCTCGGCCTCCCAGAGTGCTAAGATTACAGGCATGAGCCACCACATTCAGCCTCAATTTGAAATTCTTTATACTGGTATCTTTCTGCTGAAGGGGAAATTTTTAAAAGTGAAACTGGAGTGCAAGGAACAAGCTTAATTTTAGACTCTACTTGGTTCATTTATTTTATTTTTTAATGTATTTTTCAGATTTTTTTCAATACTATACAATCACTTTCTCCCCAAATAACTAAACCAAAATTTTTATTAAAAGATTCTAACTGTAATGCTTTGTTTCTTATTTTGTTTCTATTTTCTTACTTTTTTTTTTTTTTTTAAGACAGAGTCTTAATATGTCGCCCTAGGTAGAGTGCTGTGGTGTCACAGCTCACAGCAACCCTCAACTCTTGGGTTTACATGATTCTCTTGCCTCAGCCTCCCAAGTAGCTGGGACTATAGGCGTCCACCACAATACCCAGCTATTTTTTTTTTTAATTGTAGTTGTCATTGTTGTTTAGCTGGCCTGGGCTGGGCTCGAACCCACCAGCCTTGGTATATGTGGCTGGTACCATAACCACTGAGGTACAAGCGCCAAGCCATGTTTTTTGTTTTTTGTTTTTTGTTTTTTGTTTTTTTACTTTTTTATTGTTTGGGATTCATTGAGGGTACAAAGAATTCGGTTATACTGATTGCATTTGTTAGATAAAGTCCCTCTTATCATTGTGTCCCACTCCCAAGAGGTGTGCCATACACTGTGAACCCCCTTTCCTCTCCCTCCTCTTCTTTCCCACTTGCTCTACTTGATTCACTTAATGCGAACCAATGTCCAGGGTCTGCAGAGGGACCCATCACTCAGTGGAACATCTTAAGAAACTGTGCACGTCACAGAAGCAGCATGTAACTCCTCACTCACTGGCTTTGTCTTCATTCCTCCTGTTACAGTTTTTGGTTTGCTAACATTAATACTACTTATGTTACAAATAAAGAAGTGTTTTCAATTAGTAAAGCAAATCTCTTAGGTACCTACCCATGATCACTTTATCAGATGAGTTCATAATGACCCTCTCACTTTTCTGTTCTCTCAGGATGTAGTGAAATTAACACATACGGTTAATGGTCTGAGCAAAACTGTGCTGGATACTTGTTCATTCTCTTTTATGGTCCCAAACTTTACTCCTGACCTGGCTTGTGTCCTACTGGCTATCATGAGGACAGAATAAGAAAGAATAAATACGTGGGGCACATAGAAACAGATCTTTTTCTGAGGATAGGGCTGAGGTCAGGGGAAGCTACCTGGTGAAAGTAACCTAAGATGTGAGTTCTAGGAAAGGAAGCAAGAGGATAAGTAGGGGAAGGGCAGGGCCATGGAATGGGGGTTAGATGGGGAGGTGAAGAGCGCCATAGTAGAGGCAGAAGGGTTGGGTCCTTAGGCTGAAGTGTAATTATGTATCACAATGAGCATGAGCTTTGCAGTTCTCACAGACCCTCCTCTCTACTCATTATGTAGGCAACACAAAATGCTAGTCCTAGTTAAAAAATAAGAAAAGACCAGAAATGTTGACTGAATTGTACAAAATCTTATTACTTATAAATGGTACAGACAGGATTTGAATCCAGATCTGGTGACTTCAAATTCTTGTATCATTTTGACCAAGACTCTACTAAAGGCAACAGTGTGTAGGACTATCTACCTTTACTAATAAAATGTACCGTTTTTGTTTATAAGATTATAGTGGTTTTAGATGTACTATGTATTATTTAAACTTATACCCTCAACCATGTTTAGCATAATGCTAGTATTATGGTAGATGGCCAATCATTGTTTTGAATTAAAATTGGTGTCCAGGACACCAATTTCTCTAATGAACGGAAGTCTTGGCCAGGACTTTCCACTTTCTCCTCATTCAGTGCTTTTCCAGTCTCCTCATATCTTCACAGGTGTCAACATACTTAGAACTTCATTTGTAGATCTTGAACTTGGAACTCCAGCTCTCTTACCCCCTCAGCAGCCTCCTTTGCATGTAGTATTGAGCTCCTTTGCAAATACATTTGTGTAGAACCTATGCCTCACATGTGTTGTTTTTTTCCCTTCATATTCCCCATCCCAAACAAAATCTTGACAAAGAAAATTATGCCTTTGCCTTGGCAAATGGTCTTTGTTAGCAGTTTTCTTTTCTCGAAACACCAATGTAATGTATAGGCACTCAGGGCTTTCTGTGATGACTTTGGAGTGACTGTATACAATTTCTCACACTTGTTCTTGGCTAGGGAGATGATGACATTTTTGTTTTAGGCAGCCTTTATGTTTAACCTCTACTTGAGACTGGTGAAAAAAGAAAGTATATGGTTTGTCTGGAAAGGAAATTAGAGACCATTTGATGATGACCTGATGTTAACTGAGGACAGGGCTGAATTTAAGCAACAGAACTGGCATAGACTGACTATTCTCCACTTTCCAGACTTTGAATCGTGTTGACATTCTCAGGAGCTGTGTGGGGCCAATTTTGTGTCAGAAAATTTTAATTTCCAAAGAAAATGTACGGAGATAAATCTATGGAAATAATTATATGATTCTAATGGCTCATCTTCCCACTGTGATGTGAGAGAGAGGTCCCAAGGACAAGCTGCATCAGTCATCACCAGGAAAGCCTGCTGCACTCTGCCCAGCATTGGGGTGGCCCCTCTCTCTCCAGTGTTTCTAGTGGGGGGATCCACCATTTCTTTTGGCCGCCCTTCCAATTCTCTGTCCATCAAAGCTTTTTCCAGACAGTGAGGCTTGTTTCTTTGCAGCTGTGTTCAGCCAGATGGTAACGGGTCATTCTCCCAGGCTCATCTCCATCATGCCTGGTTATGTGTGGGCCACAAAGCCCTGATTTGGGCTGGAGTGTGGGTAGAAGTATGAATATTGTTAGTCAGCTTAAAGATTCATGTTTTAGCATTACATTTTTGCTCTCGGGTAAGCCTCCAAGACCCATGTTACTTGTTCCTTACAAATGAGATATCAAACATAGTGACAATTAGCCTTACTTTTTATCATCACTCAGTTCCATAGTGGCAAACCAGTACCTCCAGCATCCCTTCTTTACTGGTGTGCTTACATCTTCCTGGGGACCTAGTATTACAAGTGACATGAGACGTTCATTTCACCAGCACACCAAATGTTCCTGGCCTCACTTTCAAGCAATGCTTTATTGGAAAATCATCCATAATTTTCTGGCTCCTGTCATTCCTGGGTCTCTGCTTTCCATAATCTCTCATTCCTGTCGAACAGCTGTGCTTCTGATTAGTTTTCTCCAGAGGTATTAACTTTTCAGCACTCTGTGCAAGGAAACTTTTGAAGTAATTGGAACAATGGGCCCATCCTTGCTTTGTTCCAGGCAGTTAGTCTGCTATGCTTCAGAAAAAATTCTGGGAGAGATATGAAACTAAACAAAAATAAGAATTCACTTAAACATTTCTTAAAACAAATCTGAGCCTTAACATGGTGAAAATCATGATTATCCACTCAGAGTATGGAACCATCTCATGTTTACTTGTTAATATTTCTCTTGTCTATTTTTCCATATATTTTGAGAAAAAAATATTTTGTTATCAATAACATATGCCAGTTTTTAGAAGATTTCAGCAGAGAATGAATGATCCAAGTTGATAATAACTGTACATAACCACTTTCACCCTTTTCCTTCTTTATTTTTATTGACCATCCATTTTTGGGTCACATTCTATTGTTACACATTCTCAGTGAATGACATTTCACAGTATTTGTCATTAAAATAAAGTCTACCTTATGGTAAAATGACTTTTGTTTTCTTCTGGGTAGATACCTAGTGATTTCCCTCTAGACACTACTTCAGCTTCATCTGCAAGTTTTGAATTGTGTTATCATTCGCTTCAAAATATTTTATATTTTATCAAAATATTTTATAATTTTTATCATAATTTCTTCTCAGAGAAGAAATATAGGATTCTATTTTTTAAATCTCCAGTATATGAGTATCCTCTATATTTTTATAATTTGCTTTTAGCTTAATTAAAGTCATATGGCATTCACTGAGATTCATTCACGCCCAATTGTCAATAGGTGTGTCACGTGTGCTTAAAAAAATATGTATTCTGAATTTGTATGTAGTATTTTATATGCAACTCTGAGGTCAAGTTTTCAAATTGAGTTGTTTAGATTTTTCTCTCTCCCTACAGATAATTTGCCCCTTGTTCCTATCAGTTACTCTTTTTATCCATTTTCTGTTGCTACAACAGAATACCTGAGGTTTGGTAATTTATAAAGAAAAAATTTAGCTCAAGATTCTGGAGGCTGATGGCCCAAGATTGCGCATCAGGTGTTTCCTGATAACAAGGTAGGGAAGCAGAAGGGAAGCAGGAACGTGCATGGCATACAAAATTTCCTGACCTTCCAAGTTCCATGCTATTATTTTTGTGTATTTTAATTTTGTGTGTGTTTATGCCATTAATGTTCATTTACATCTATTCACAAATTATTATTTTTATTGTTTTCTTTCTTTCCCATATTTCTGACCTTTCATCTAGATCATTTTCCTTTTTTCCTGAAGAGTATCTTTCAGTATTTCCTTTAGCTTTGTTTGGTGAGACAAATTCTCTTAGATTTTGTTTGTCAAAAAATAATTTTATTTTTCCTTTATTTTTAAAAGTTATTTTGTTGAGTACAACCTTCTAGTTTGGCAGTTATTTTTATTGAGAATTTGCACAGATTCCTTTCATTATTTTATAGGTTTCTTTTTTTTTATTTCTATTAAGGAGCAAACTATCAGTGTAATTGTTACTTCTTTAAAGATAATGTACTTTTTCCTTTAGGCTGATTTTAACACTTCCTACTTGGCTTTCATTTTCTGCAGTTTTTCTATGATGTTTTTATTTGTATATATTTTTATCCTTGTTGGGGGTTAGAGATCTTTTAAAACTTGTAAATTAACAATTTCCACTAGATTGGGAATTCTGTCAGTCATTATATTTTCAGATAATACTTCCCCAATTCTCTCTTCTCTGTTTAAGGCTCCAGTGAAATCTATATTAGACCTACTCACTATCTTCTAAGTCTCCTATCTTGTCTTCTATATTTCCTATCTTTTTGTCTTTCTATATTTTGTTCTGGATATTTTTCTTTTGACTTAACTTGTATTTCACTAACCCTTTCTTCAAGTGTATCTAATCTGCTATTAAATCCATCCTTAGAATATCTGATCTACTTGCTAACTGGGTATGGAAAGGTTTTAGAATCATTTTAGCTATACTGGTGTATACTCACTGACTGTTAACCTAGTGATTTCAACCACTGCCAAGAATTTAACTACTAATTGTATGTCAAAGTCTCTCTAACTATATCTTCGACATTTCACTGGATTCAGAACTCTAGACCCAACAAACAAAAGCTTACTTTACCACCCACCTACAATTGCTTCCAGGCATCTCAGACTTTACATCTTTAATCCTGAGTATTCTATTTCCCACTCAAATTTGCTATTCCTTAAGTCTACCTCTCGTCATTAAATGGTATCACCACTGACTTGTGTATTCTTGTCAAATCCTATAAGTGGTTCTTAAGATTTTTTTTTATCTTATTATTAACAATCATGCTGTCATAATAATATTTTCAGTTCAACTTCCAAAATATATTTTGCATTCAATCACTTCTCTCCAACTTACTGCTACCCTGCTAGACTAAGCTATAATTTCTCTGTTTCCTTTCTTTACCTAGACCCCCTGCCTCCACTCTTATTTTTCCCTCAATTTCTCTACTTAGCAGCCAAAGAGATCCTTGTAAAATCTTAGATCTTGTTAGGGTGTATGGCAACCTCTTGGAGGCGGGACACAATTACAAGAAGGACTCTACCTAACAAACGCAAACATCGTAACCTATTTCTTTGTACCCTCAAATTAACCTGAAATTAAAAACAAAACAAAACAAAACAAAAAACCTATCTTAGGATTTCAAACACTTTCTCATGAAAGCAATATAATACATTGCCTCCTTCTCCAACTTCCTAACACTTTCTCTTTCTCTCCTGCTGCTCAACCTACATATTTTTGTTCCTTTAAAGCTTTTTTTTTTTTTCTTTTTAGACTGGAACTACCTCTTTTCTCCTCAGTCCCTCATTCTTCTGCAGGACTCAGTCTATAAGTTATTTTTCTTATAGAGAACTTCATAATCATCTAATTTATAATAAATCTCTCCTGTCTTTTATTCTTTGAGTTACTCATTAAAATTTGTAATTGTTCTTTCTTATTAACAAGTCAACACCAAAGAATAGAGAGCATGACATCCCGTGCCATCACCATGAAGTCATCAGGACCTAGTGTAGTTCTAGTATGTAAGCAGGGATTTATTAAATATTTGTTGAAGGAGTGAATTATCTCCAAATGGCAAATTACCATTTTCCAAAATTATATTTCATTCTCTGCTTCCTGCTATAAATGTTTTTTATTGAGAAAACTTTTCCTCAATCATGACCATACATGTCTTTAGTGATCTGTTCATTCAAGTTTTTGGGGAAAGATCAGCAAATTTTTATAAGTTTAGTTAGTTCTTGTTTTATCCTTACACATTAATGTTAGAATATTATTCTTCTTCATAATGCTAGCTTAGAAAGACAAGTTCGTTTTTATTTTTCAAGTTTGTTGTTTAGTAAGTTTAAAACAAATTGTCTACATCCTTCATTTTCAAAATACAGACATGAATTAATTGAGACTACTACCTAAAGCCACCTAGTCAAAGCGTCAGTTTGTACTATCTCTAGATTTTTAGACCAATGGCCCTGTTTTTTCCATACATTTCTTACATTTCTTAGTTTTTCATTGCTTTTTGTTTTTAAATTTTTTTTTTTTTTTTTGGTCAAAACACAGGGTTTGTCCACCTCACTCTCCTCCTACAACAAAAAATGCCAGAAAGAAAGAAGCATGAGTCACAGGAAAATGAAAAAGGAATGTCTGAAATATTCGGATGATGTGACTGCTCTTCTCATCTAACACAATTCTCATTTCCTGCCCTGAATCATCCCTTTCCATTGAAATAACAACAAGTGTAATTTTAGCCAAGGGTGGGTGAGTAGGGTTGGTGGTGCTGAGAGGTCTTGGAGAGGACTAGAAAGAAAGAAGAATGTGAAGCTTCTGTTATTCCCTGTTTGTGAATATATCTTTTGGCTAAAGTTGTTGGAAGGGGTGAGAATCTTTGGCACTCTGGTGCTTACGGTGTTGATGGGGCACGTTGTAGGGTGCCATGCTGGTGTGGCACACTGGATCAGAGTTCTTATGTGGTGGGAATAACATAAATGAATAATGGAAGTTAACCAGATGTTGGAGACTGGTAGATTAATCTTTGGTTTCACCTGGCCAAATGAGGTAACTCTTCTTTATAGATACAGTCCTGAATTCGATCTCCTAGTTTCCACGTGAAACTAATCAACTTTGAGCTGTTTTGATGTGTCTCAACAAAAATGAAGCAGAGAGAGGGAGAACACAGAAATAAATGGTAATTACACCAAGGTGGCATCCTAAGTACTAAATATACAGTCTCAAGATGTTTATCCATTTGAATTTAAAATACCTTATTATTATTACCTTTGTAGAAAAAATAGATCTCTCAAGACATTTACAAACAAGAAGGATTTGTTTTTTCATGAGCCAAGTTGGATTTTGGTATGTCCTTGCTTTCCTTACAGTAGTTATGTTTCAAATAATTGCGTGGAACTGCTTTAAAAATTGTTTTCCTGATTTTGTGATTTTTTTTGGTGTGTGTGACAAAATTTGAAGGAAGTAGTCAAAGAAATACCCTTCTGCCAAATTTTAATTATTGGACGTGGTGCTCATTTAAAAATACATTTTTTGTGTGTGATTTTTTTCCCCCTTTTCTTTAGGTATAAAATCAAAATGTAAAAGTTCCCCAAAGTTGAGTGTTAACTAGCTTAAGATTTAATGTGCTAAAAACAACAATTCAAACATTATTATATAAAACTTATCAAAAACTTTGGAAACATGGTATTTGCAGATGCTGCCTATTTAAGTTATACATAATCAGAATTATACAAAACGTAAGCCATTATGCTTATATTTTGATTTTAGGGTTACTTAACATTTCCTCACCTTTCATATTTTATTAAAGAGTTTCTCTGACTTTCTACCCTTTGTGGTCCTTAATAACAACATTTTCTCTCTGGGAACCCAATTTCTCTTATTAATGAGGTTCAGATATGAGTCACCAATCCATATTCCCAAATAGTATGCTTTGCAAGTGACTCTTCATACCCCTTAATCTCTGTATCAGGCTGATAAGAAGTAGAGTTTTTCAAGTTAATAGGTCATGTTAGAGAATGTTTCCTAAGTATAGCTGTGGCTCAATTTTTGATTTTTTTAAATCTTAAAATACAATTCAATCGCCTTTGACCACATAAAAGTCCAGATTTCAAATTGAAAGCAACAACAAATACCTAAAATATCAGTTACCAATTAATGCTAGAGGAAAGCTAGGGTTTTTCAAGATAATAAGAAATATGCAAATCCTTAATATCACTTGCATGAATGGATTTCCAAGTAGAATACGGAAAAACTATCATTCTTGCTAAGTAATGATAATACATATTATATGTAAACATTCTTCTCAATTTTACCCCTTTATATGTATCATAATGTGTTACCCAAAGCTTCTTTCTAACTAATGTTTATGTTATATGCTTCACAAAAGTGCCTCTTACTTGTATTGTGCTTCTAATAAAACTTTATTTTGCTTCTCTTATTTTATGTAACACATTCTAAATTCTTACTAAAGGGATATTATATTATCATGCTTTGTTTTATATAGTTTACTCTCATATTGACTTTAGTATTTTCAAAAATAAATCAATTCTTATATTTTTGTAAAGTATAGCAATACTTGAAAAAATTTAAATTTCTCACAAAATATTTATGAATCCTGAAATCAGTATATGCAACTGCAGAAAGTTCTGTGCAATTGCAGAAATAATAATTGAGCATCTATTATGAGTTTCTGAAATTATATAAAACAAAATTTTTGTTTTCTTATTTATTGCCTCCTTCGAGAAAGTATTGAGTTCTGTGAAAGAAAGAGTTTTATTCACTGCTATATTCCTAGTTTCTAGACTATTTCATGTGACATAATAAGTTGTCAATAAATATTTGCTGAATGAATTCACTTATTCAAAAAATGTTTATTGAGTGTCTTATATAATATGCCAAATATCTAGGCACTGGGATAAAGCAGTGAATCAGCCAAAAATCTTGCTTTTTTGGAATTTACTTTCAACTGGGAAGAGATAGATCATAACTATAAAAATATGTGAATATGTAAATAAATATCACATATCTGATATTAATAAGTGCTAAGAAGAAAAATAAATCAAGGCACGGGGAAAAAATGAGTAATTGGGAGGGAGAATTGCTGTTCTAGCTAAGGAATTCAGGGAAGGCCTCTCTGAGAAGGGAGTAAGTAAATGTCACTGCCCCATGTCACTGCCATTGGGGATACTGAAAAAAG
Organism: Loris lydekkerianus; assembly: GCA_963574355.1. NCBI lineage: Eukaryota > Metazoa > Chordata > Mammalia > Primates > Lorisidae > Loris > Loris lydekkerianus. Next base: position 23,085 of record CAUYPK010054655.1, read on the forward strand.
CAGAAGATGTGTCTTTGACCATAAAGTTGTTATAATCTGATGAGAAAGTCAGACATATTACATTAGTGTCAGGAATACAGTACTATGGGAACAGTGTCTGGAGAATGAGGTATGCCTGATATTTTTAGCAATTAAGGTGTACAGTGGTGTGTGTGGGGTAATTACTACACACATCCTGGAAATACAGAACTAAGTCTGGGCTGTGAAGATTCTGCCAGATTAAGGACTTTTTACTTTAAACAATAGATGGTAGGTAACTGATGATAGCCTCTAAACACAGAAAAAGAATGATCTGATCTATAACTGGGAAAAATAACTTTGGTAGCAGACTGGAAAATAGATCAGAGGGTATAAGTTTGGCTCATCTGATGTTTTCATAGAATTTGTGATTAAATATTACTTGAAATAACAGAATCTTAGTTGAGCTAAACATTTTTTTCCAAGCAAAAACCAAAAAGTTCTTCCAACGTGATTTTTTTAAGAGTAGAACTTGACCACTATTTAAAGTCATAAAAAATAAATAATACTTGATGATGAAATTATAGCTGAGATAGTCAAATAAAGGGAAATGTAAGAGTAAAGATTTATAATCTGAGATTTATAGAACAGTTGTAATCGGTGCAGGGGAAACACCCAATTTATCAGGATACACTTGTGTTTCCCTGTTTAATCCACATGGTGTCATTTTTTACACGTGTTTTCTCCGAACAGTTATTTTTCATTCACAGGCAGTAGCGATGACTCACTTCATCCCTTTTGGGTGTTGGAGGCTCTTACTTCATTAAGGAAATTTTCCAGTTCACCAGACAGTATATTAGACATTATTGTCTAGTTGGGATTTGTCTGGAGGAAAAATACTTAAATACATCATTGTTCCTTACACTGTCCACATATACACATTTAATTTAGCAAAATCTGAACTTTGATGAGGAATCCAGCTAGAAGTCTAAGATCAAGGTGTAGGCAGTTAGGTCCTTTTTGGGGCTGTGAGAAAAGGACGTGTTCTAGGCCTTTCTCCCTGGCTTGGAGGTGGCAGTCTTCTCCTGTGTCTTCCATTCATGATCTTGCCCCGGCATCAGTGTGTGTCCAAATTTCCTTTTCTTTAAGAACCCTGAGATGAGAGAACTTAATGACCTTTTTAAAGGCCCTATTTCCAAATATGGTCACATTCTGAGAAACTGGGAGTTAGGGCTTTAGTGTTTGAATTGGAGGACATAAAAACCAGACTACAATAGAATCTAATTTTTTTTTTTTTTTGATCCCCAATTTTTCTTTTTTAAATGTTTTCCCAATTTTTCTAAAGTGGGGATTTTAGTTCAATAGACTCTTTCCTTTCAAGTGAAATCTTGGTTTTTTTACTATCATTGTCAATTGTCCTAGGTAGATAACTGGCTGAAAATTACTGCTTTGCTTCCTCCTCCTTAAATTTCCTTGTCTCTGTGCCTGGGTATTGTAGTGGACAGAGTGGCTAGTGAGAGATGTCTCTAGTGCACCATCTTGGACTCCCAACCTAAATTATTAAAAAATTGTTTTGAGCAATTTGTTTCCAGTCTTCAGTTATTATTCTAGTTTAAGGTCTTAATTTCCTTCTGTGAAGTTCTGCAGGACAGCTAGGTACAATTTACTACTTTTATGGTGATTTCTATTTTTTTCATTTACATTTGTAAATGCTTTTAGTAAAGATTGCATATCTTTTCTTTCTTTCTTGTCTTTTTTTTTTTTTTTTTTTTTTAAGATAGAGTTTTTCCCTGTCCCCTGTGTAGAGTACTGTGGCATCATCATAGCATACAGCAACCCCAAACTCTTAGGCTCAAGAGAACCTCTTGCCTCAGCTTCCCATATGCACCATTATCCCCAACTACTTTTTGTGGGTTTTAGTAGAGGCAAGGGTCTCACTCTTGCTCAGGCTGGTCTCAAACTCCTGAGGTTGAGCAATACACCCACTTTGGCCTCCCAGAGTGCTAGGATTACAGATACGAGCCACCAAATCCAGCCTGATTGCACATTTCTTGAAAGCTGATATGCTTCTATTATTTTTTCTTTGTCCTTCAAAAGGTTTAAGACCGCTCCAGATTCCCAGTTAAGTATTTGAGGAATTTGTTTATGGTCATACAGTAGTGTAGGCACCCCAGAATTTTTTTTTTTTTTTTTTTTTGAGACAGAGTCTCACTATGTTGCCCTCAGTATAATGCCATGGCATCACAGCTCACAGCTACCTCAAACTCTTGGGCTTAAGCGATTCTCTTGTCTCAGCCTCCCAAGTAGCTGGGACTACAGGTGCCCACCACAACTCCCAGCTATTTCTTTTGTTGTTGTTGTAGTTGTCATTGTTGTTTGGCAGGCCCAGTCTGGGTTCAAATCCTCCAGCCCTGGTGCATGTGGCCTGCGCCCTAGCCACTGAGTTACAGGCACTGCGCCAACACCCCAGAATTTTTAAACGAGAATGTAGAAACTGAACTATAAAACTTGTATTGGGCAAAGGCTATACTAGGGAAAGAAACTGCATAATGTGTCACAGCTTCCATGGCTGTTTTTAGAAAAAGAAATTGCATAATGTATATAAAATAAACAGAAGATCTGTGTTTGAATCCATATTCTGCTGTTTCCTACTATGCATTCTGATAAGTTACTTATTCTCCCTTCACCTTAAGTTTTCTTATCATTAAAATAAAGGTATTACCATTAATAGCTACCTCATAAAGTTGCTGTGAAGATTAAATAAAACACAGTATTGAATAAGATGTGTGCAGTACTTAGCACATGACTCAATCATAAAGTGCATATTTTTACCTCCACATTTCAGTATTTCTGAATTCAGGATGCATCTAATAATTAGTGTCAAAATAATTTGCCATCCTTCACAGAGAAAAGAGGAGTGTAATATAGTTTTTATTGTCTATTGTGAGTGGACCTAGCAAAGAAGGTAACTATTCACTCAGTTGTTCCCTCAGTTAAATGCTTTCTAGTGGTGACACAACCTTAAATTTGGAGACTTAATTATTGCTTTAAAATGGCCTTTAAAAGATTACATTATGAACTTAACACACAGCTTTGACATAAATAGTGTGAAGTAGACTGCCTATCATATGCCAAGTAATTCAGTTAAAGATGATAGTAATTCTCATATTTTTTATAATTAGTTATATAATTTTCAAAATTAGAAAAGATTATAAGACAAATTCATGAATCATGAAGAACAAACATTAAATCTAAGCCTAAGGAAACAATCAAATAAACCCAAATTGAGGGACATCCTATGACATAACTAATCTGTGTTCAGGGAAAGCAAAGTTGAGGAACGTTAACAGAATCTAAACCAGTATGACAACTAAATAGAACGTGCCGTTCTGAGTTGGATCCTGAATTAGAAAAAATAACATAAAATAGCTATAAAGCAGTGATCTCCAACATTTCTGGCAAAAGCAATTGGTTTCATGGAAGATTGTTTTTCCACGGCCTGGGGTGGGGGAGGATCTGACAGGAGGTGGAGGTCAGGCTGCTGTGTGGTCAGGTTTCTACAGGCCATGGACCTATAATGGTCCCCAGCTCTGGGAGTAGGAGAATGCAGCTATAAAGGACAACATTAGGACAATTGATAAATATGACATCGACATTGATTATAATATTGGACCAATGTTAAATTTCTTGAATTTTTTATTATGGTTATTATATTTGGATACAATTTCTATATATTACAATTAATCTAATTATACTGATTTATTTAAGAGTCATCATAGGTTGACTTCCTCTGGAAGTCTATGAGGAACCAATACTTGGGAGGAAGGAAGGAAGTCAGATTAGGTAGAGAGGGGAGCTGGGATACTGTCATAACAAAGAACTTGGGTGATGGCTCAGAGAGGTCTGGATCTGGGGTGGCCTTGTGAGGTTGTCTTGAATTTGGAGCAAGAAGGGCAGACACTGCATCAGTCAGTCTCTCAGTGTGGGCTCCCCCAGGGAAGAGGGCATGACTTTCATTAAGGTGGGTCTCTCTTGCCAAGGACAGTTTCCAGAAGGGAATTTAGCTATAAGCTGTTCATCACCAAAACTCTCAGCTGACAGAAAATTTGTAGTTCAGACCTAGAGAGGTAAGAAGAACATAGGTGCCAAATCACAGCATGCACTCTAGTTATGATGTCTATAACTTACTCTAAAATTATTCAGGAAATAACAGTGATGTAAGAGTAAAGATTAAAAACCAGAATGAAAAAAAGCAAAAAAGAAAGAGCTCAAATTGGAAAAATACTAACTAATTGTTGAATCTGGGTGAAGTACTGTTCTCAACTTCTCTGTAGGCTTGAATTGAAAGTAAAGATTCTAGGTGATGTAAATGCACCACTAGACGAGAGGACTGTAGGTCACAGTGGTCTTTAGAGTCCCTTCCAGCTCTGGCATGGTGGCATTCCGTGACATGATCAGGTGGGTCATGACACATTTGCTTTGGGTTTTTGAAACTACAGAACCACAGCATACTTCCAACATGTTGTTTTTTTATCAGTTTCCAAACTTTGGTGAATTGAATTATTTTGGGGTACCCACCTGGAATTCACAAATAAAACTGTTCTTTTCTCTGTTTTGGTGATGTACAAAATTACTGAAATTTACAATGACTTTGTGAGATGCTCATTTGTAGCCCCTTTAGTTATTGAGCTTGGCCTCTGCCTTATTTGCAACTGATATCAATTAACATTAAGAAATATTTGGCTATTAATGTCAATTAATGTTAATAGATGTATTACTTTAAGGAAATCTGATCTATATTAAGGCAAACTTGCAAATCAGATAAACTAAAAGAGAAGCATTGACAGTATTTTTTTGTTTTGTTTTGTTTTCCTTTGGAAAGCCAGGCAAATTTTCCCTTAATTAGGGAACTCCTTTTGTACATTTTAAAAAGTAAATTTTTTATACCAAGACCATCAAGAAAAATAAATTACATAAAATGAAGCACACATGTATGTATAAAACACTGTTAGGAATGTTTAAAGGATATAAAATATGATAATCTCTATTTTTGAGATACCCATAATCTATTGGTAAAACAGTCCTCATCCACGCAACAATATGATCAGCATGCCAACACAGTATCTGTTGCCCCAGTAACACACCTGCATTTAAATGATTCTCAATTATTTATATTTGTCTTTTTTTTTTTTTTCTGAACAGAATTGAAAAATAATGATGGGAAAAACAAAAGCATTCCTTCTATTTCTCAATTTAGGAATTTTAATTGGAATTTCTATCTTCAGTTTTTTTTGGTTTCCACTTTTTGCCTTCACAAAATTAAAAAGGCTTAAAATTTAATAACAATAACAATGTTTAATATAAGGACTAGAAACAAAAACCTCATAAAGAATGAATGAAGATAAATACATTCAGAAAAGAAATCAGATGATTGCTGCAATGAAATATTGAGCAATAATAATAATGTAAAAAAAGTAACATTCAGGGCGGTGCCTATGGCTCAAGGGAGTAGGGCGCTGGCCTCATATGCTGGAGGTGGCGGGTTAAAACCCAGCCCCACCTTAATTAGTGGGTCCACACCTATGGTGCATCTTAGAAGAATACAGGTGAAATTTACTAAATGTAGAATATAAAAGTCTGAGCACAATAACTAAGAAAATGCCATGAAGGCTATGTTAACCACTTCAATGAAAATATTTCAAACTGTATATAAAACCAGCACATTGTACCTCATGATTGCATTATTGTACACAGCTATGGTTTAATAAAAGAAAAAAACAGCCCCGACCAAAAACTGCAAAAAAAAAAAAAAAAGTAACATTCACATTGTCAGATAAGAGTATGTCTATCATAGAATGCTTTGACTCTGAGTGTCAGTATGGAGTCATCAGTTAACTTCTTTTTTTTTCCAAAGTCTCAATAAATAGACAACAAATATTTATAAATAAAAATAAAAGATAATTTCAAAAACAGATCATGCCAAATCTTTTAGATAATAGAGAAAGAAGAAATACTTTGGAATCATTCTACTTCATCTGGATATACCTGATATTAAAATTGGAAAAAATATATTATTATAAAGGGAAATTACAAACATATTTCACTTATAAATGAGGATGGAATATCCTAAACAACATATTAACAATGTCTTCCGTTTTTGCAGAGAAACTACTGTTGCCAAAAGAATCTGTTTTTATCAGGACACATTTTGGGTAAGGGCAGCTAGATTATTCTTGGACGTTAAGATATGAAGATAGCAGAGGGCACTGAGGCAAAGCAGTCACAGATAGTCAGCACATGAGCATTGTGTGATCTAGAAACAGCCCAAAAGACTGGTTAGGGCTTCACATCTGATTGGTGTGTGTATATATATATATGTATACACACACACACACACACACACACACGCAGCTTTTAGTGAACTTTTTGAGTTTCATGACTGCCCTTTTGAACCTGGAAAAGAACACAAGGTACATTAAACAAAAATGTGCCTATCCAAACAAATCTGAAAGATCAACTCCCAGCCTATCAAATTAAGGTCTTGTCCTACACTGTCTTCTCTCAGTGTAACACCCACATGGTTCGAAGGAAAACATGCCCTTTGGAAAAAAGGCAGAGTGTCATGGCTTGAGGCGTCAAACTTGTTGTAGTACCCTGGGTTTTTATTTTTTGCGGGTTTTGGCTGGGGCTGGGTTTGAACCCGCCACCTCTGGCATATGGGACCAGCACCCTACTCCTTTGAGCCACGTACTCTGGGTTTGATTAAAACCTCACTATGCACTTTAGCCAACAGCTCTTCTTCTCAGTCAAAACACCCGCATAATTTCATCCATGTGTTTCGTATTCATTTAGACATCTTGTCAAGCTGCAGTTGTGTAAGAATCACTTAGTGTCCAAAAAGGCCTTTCTACTAGCCTTTGGTTCTTAGAAACAGAGAGTTACACTTTGCCAAATGTAAATGCATTTCAGATCCTTGAATTTCAAAGGGGCTTTGCAAATCTGGAAAAATCTTTACTTCCCTATCCTCATTCTAGAGGTATTCAGGCATGGGAGTCTCAGAGTGTGGTCTCCGTACATCAGAAGCCCCGCAGGATTGTTAAAAATGTCTCTTTGTGGGCCACAATACAGATTTACTAAATTTGAATCCCTTCTTGTTTTATGTAATGTGATTTCTTTTCTTTTCTTTTCTTTTCTTTTCTTTTCTTTTCTTTTCTTTTCTTTTCTTTTCTTTTCTTTTCTTTTCTTTTCTTTCTTTCTTTTTTTTCTTTTTCTTTTTTTTTTTTTTTTTTTTTTTATAAATGGTATTAAT
>CAUYPK010054656.1:0-14765 GCA_963574355.1 Loris lydekkerianus
GAAGTGATAAAAGAAAGAAAAAGAAAGAAAGAACGAAAAGAAAAAAGAGAAGGAAGAGGGGGTAAGTAACAGGGAATATTGAGAAAAAGAAGACAGGCACAGAAAGATGGAGACAGAGATATATTGGTGTACAGTAGGGTACTTTGACACAACCTTAAAAAAACCCTAAGGTCTGGGGTTCCAGGTTGGGTGGTGCCCTTGAGGTTAGCAGCTCTTTGCTAGCCTGTTTGGACACAGTACTCCACCTTCACCAAGTAGAGAGGAAAGACAAAAATGCTATAAATCAAACCAAAACAAGCAGACAGAAAACTTTATGGTATAAAATTGGGGGAAAAACAAATAATAGGTGTAGAAACACTATCAAAAATGAAGTTCTAATTATTGAAAAAGGCAACAATGGGAAATTGTATTTAAACTAGAAAAAAATGGAGAAATAAAAGAAAGAAAAAAAAAAGAAAAAAATCTATAGGGAAAAAGTTGAAATTAATAAACAAAACAAGAACAATAAAACATTCCAAAAGCAAAAACAAGATATATATATCTTGTTGAATATTTTCTGGGCAACAGGTGATCATCTGGGGTATGAGATGTTAATCACAATGCTGATACGACTGGAGGCCTCTGCTGATTTCTCAAATCCCACAAGGGTGGAGACCCTAAATCTCTCCTCAGCCCTTTTAAAAGGCATAAACTTTGAAACTTAGCTAAGCAGAAGCTTTCCCAGTAAAGCGCTTGTCACTGGGATCACTGCTGAATTGGCTATGCATTTACCCAGTGTGCCAAAACTGGTCTCACTCTGCCCCTGAGGGTTGAGGCTGTAAAGGGGCTCAGTCCCCACCTTTAGGCTGCTCAGTCACTAGATTACTAGCTCCCCACCTGATCCTTGTTCTGTGACCCTGAGGGTGGAGCTTGCTGGGGCAGTTCTCTCACAATGGCTCCCTGTGGTCCACAGCTGAACACTATTAGCTCCACCAGCTCAGCGGCTCAGTTTGGGGCCCTAGACAATGCCCAAAGTTCTGTGCACTCCTGCCCAAGCTCTCCCAGTGCAATTCAACTGAGTACCAACTCCAAAAACACCAAAACAGGTCACAGGTAAGGCCTTTCCAGTTTGCAGTCTCACTGCTGTTGTACTTACAGCTGCTGGTGGGATTAGACCAAATGAACACACGTAACCACTTGCCAGTTTTCCACTGCTTTTGTCCTCCTCTTGGGGTCCAGATGTCTCTTGTTGACTCCCTGTGTCCTCAAAAGGATGATTGTAGGCAGATCCCACCAGCCAGAGATGCCTGGAGTCTTGTCTCCCCAGACTCACCGTGCCCAGTTGCAAGGAAGCTGTTACTTTGTTGCCATCTTGCTCCGGTCTCAGCCTTATTACATTATTTTATCTCACTGATTCATATATTTGTCATATTTTTCTATTGACTATTTGCCCTAATAGCTTCCTGCTCATTTCATGGATGTCAGATTTTTTTTGCTGTCTGTGGAGAATGTACTACAATTTTCTGAAGTTTTCTTTTGTATCTTACAGTAGATAATTTCTGTAATCTTTAATCTTCCTTTTCTGTTCTACATTTTCCTCCCTAAAGCCCACACTAGCTATCCATCAAATGCTTAGGTGTCTCAAAATCTTTAGTTTGTCAGTAATTAAGAATGTGGCCTTTCCTTGGCTTTTGCTCAAGTGTCTTTGTGTGGTGATGGGTCAGCTTTACAACCAGTGGGCAAAGTAATGTGAATAGCTCACCTATAATTTCCAGTTTCTTAAGCATTTATCTATAGCAGTGGTTGTCAAATGGGGCAAAATCTTCTCCCAAGGGATATTTTATAATGACTAAAGATGTTTTTGGTTGTCACAACTTGGAGAGGGGTGTATATGCTGTTGGTATCTAGTGGATAGAGGCCAGGGATGCTGGTAAGTATTTTATAATTCATGGGACATTCCCTGACAAAAGAAAAATTATGCAGCCCAAAATGTTAATCATGCTAAACTTGAGAAACTGATCGATAACATTCTATTTTGCTAAGGTAGCATTTCATCTTAGTCTCTTTGTATTCTTTATTATGTGTGTTCTCCAATCAATGGAACATATGAAAATCCAATTTTCAGCATATATTACTAACAGAAATTCTTTGTTTAATTTTTTTTTTTTACTTTCCCAGATAAAACTGGTTTGTATATAATAATGAAAAATTTCAGGATGCAATTTGCGATGTCTTTCCTGTTTTAGTCTATTTAGTGTTGCAGTAACAGACTCCCTGAAACTGGGTGGTTTATAAAGAAAAGAAATTTATTTGGCTCATGAATCTGGTTGTTATAAAGTTCAAAATTGGCCATCTGCATTTGGTGAGGACCTCAGGCAGCTTCAATTCATTACAGAAGGCAGAAAGGTAGCTGGTGAGTGCAAAGAGATCACACAGTAAGAGAGGAAGCAAGAGAGAAACTGAGGAAGCCAGACTCTTACAACCCACTAACCTAGGAACCAATTCATTCACATGAGAGCAAGAACTCATCCTGAGAGAGGGCATTATATGAGGGATTACCCCCATGACTTAAACATCTCCCATATTGTCACATTGGGGATCAAATTTCTTTCTTTGTTTTTTTTTTTTTTTTATTGAGTCATAAACACGTAGGTTATGTATACATTAATGCATTTATGAGGTACAATGTGCTGATTTTAAATTTTGAATGCTTATATCAAATTAGTTAATATAGCCTTCACCTTATTTACTTAATTATTGTGTTAAGACATTAATTTCAATTCTTAATAGAATAGAAATTTCAACATGTGTTTTGGTGGTGGCAAAGAAATCATCGTGTGCAGAGAATTATCATCTCTCAAAGAATGCAGAAAGAGCAGCATAACAATGGATAGAAAATACAAACTTGCTGAGTTGTTCAAGTATTTCAAGATTTCAAGTATTGATTAGTGTGAATCATGTTACAGCCCCCTCACTGTCCAGGAGAAATTTCTTGGGGTTTCATGAAATAAAATCTGGGTATCTTGAAGCAAGGCTTTGGTCAGTCTCTTTTTAGCAACACCGGCTGATTCACAATTGACAACATTCCCATTAGACCCTTCTTTCTTTTTCATTATGAGTTTTGCATTTTCCTTTGTCTTCTAGATATTTTAGTAAAAGTTGACAAAGGCTGCATTAGGAGCTACTAAGCAGATATACTTTAGAGTTCTGCTTGGTTTCTAATAAGTACATATTATGTCTCCCCTACCAAACTGTTAGTTACATGAGACAAGGTACTTCATTTATTAGTCTTTGGATCCCTCATGGAATCCTGTACCTAGTAATGTTTGGCCATGATTTGTTAAATAATTAGATTTTATCTGCATTCATAGCATAAAGACTAGAGACAATTTAGCACATATCTCTTTGGAATTTACACTGTGGCTGGAGTGAGGGTTAGTTAGTGGTGGGGTTGATAGACAACCTAAGTAGTGATGCCATTAAATCTAATAATGTGAACATTTTGAAAGTTGTCTCTGAAGAACATTTTAAAGTGTTTCCTCCAGCATCATCAGCAGAAAAGTCCTATGAGGGCCAACAGCAGTGGAAGTTATAGCTATTTCCTTTTTGCATTATACTGGATAGAAATATATTAACCCCAGGACTGTCTGACCAATAAGAAGAAGCCAAAGCAGGCACCATAAAAGTGGGGATAGATTTTTTTTTTTTAATGACTACAGAGTAACCTTTCACTTTGGTTCTTAGCTGTTTCTGGGATTCCTCTTTTTGGATGGGTCCTGTAGCAATTATCCCAATGACATGGATGTTTGGGGTACCTCAGGGATGCATGTTGTGTTGACATTATATAATGCAACGGCTAGACAATCTTTAGGGCATGTCTTCAAAGTACTTAAGCAGGGTGGGTGAAGGGCAGAAAACATCTCTCACCCAGATGAAGAAGAAATTATTATATATCAAATAATTCCCAGCAATATTTTTCTATTCATTTCCGTCTGATAGGACCTGTTTTCAAGGCCTTCTGGGTTACTTCTTTGTGCCATAATTTCCATTTCTAGGTACCTGGCCTCATAAATATGAACTTGAATTTAAATGTAGAAGTCCTGGTTCTTGTCCTGACTGGCACTCATCAGCTGTGTGATGTTGAATAAGTATCTTTCCCTCTCTGGGCCTCATTTGACTTATGTGTAAGTTATAATTCTAATTCTGTGACATGGGTGGCATTTCTTATCCTTATATAGAAATAGGTTTTCAGTGAACAACTTTGGCAGGGCTGTTGAGAGCTTGGTCATGCTGGTAAGGTAGGGTCAAACCAGCTGCTGAATATATGTACGAGAACAAAGCTGCTGCTTTGGCTTTTTGTCTTCCTCTTTTCAACTCCTTTTCCCCCTTATTCCCTAGAAGATTGTCCATATGACCAATTCCACGTACTGTCTGTTAAGCACTTCCCTGCAAGTCACTGAAAATCCCAAGCATGCTGTAGTCCCGACCTGATTGCTTTGATTTTTAAACACTAGAGTCATCCTTACCTAGTGGGGTATCAGAGGAAGCTGCTATCTTAAAGATAATACTATTAATAGAAGCATGATACTATGTATACTACTATATGTTTGGACATTACACTGTGCACTTATTATGTGCCGAGAATGGTACTAAGGGCTTTATTTAAATAATAATGACATGAATAATACTTATGCATATTGTGCCATATGCTACTGCCAGCTACTGTTATACTTTACATACGTTTCAGATCATTGAATACTTGCACCTTCCAGTCACAGTAGATACTGTTATTATTAGTATTTTACAGGGAATGAAACTGAAGCACAGAAAGGTTAAGTGACTTTTCCCAGGTCACACAGCTAGTAAATAATAGAACATGACTAAACCCACATATTCTCACTACAGAGTCCCTGCTTTTAAGCACTATGTAATACAAAGGCTATTGTCTTTTTTAGTTCTCTCAACCCTGACAAGTATTTAAAATGTAATTAGCCTGGTATTACAGATAGGCAAGCTGAGTTTTAAAGAGTGTAGGTAACTTGCTTTAGGTTGCATAGCTAGAACTAGGATTTAAACTCAGGTATGGGCAATGTTAAGCCTAGGTTTTTAATCACTGCATCTTGTCAGCAAATGCTGCTTCTCTCTGATGAAACAGCCTGGTAAGATAGCTCCATCAGATCTTATCACATCTACTTGTCAGATGAGGCTCAGAGAAGTGAAGTATCTCACTTAAGATCCCACAGGTCTCTGTACTTGCTTTTTCAGCCCCTGCTCATTCATCCACACCCCCATCCAAAAATTGGCTATCTTTGGTACCCACATTCAGAGGCAGGGCTAGCCATGGAAATCTCTACGGCAGAGAAAACATAGTGGCTGGCATCCTCACTTAGGTGAAAGGGACAGATATGATATGCCTTTTTCTAAAAGCAGCCTTCCATAAGGGAGATGAGGACAATATGAAGACATAAAGTCTGGGAGGGAGGAGGAGGCATGATGGATTGCAGAGAGTTTGTGCAGAGGCGGGAGGCTGAAGTCGTTGACGTCAAACTCAAACCTCCAGCTGCACAATTTTAACTGGCTCGGTTTAATGCACACCTTTTCCGCATTGAATCAATTTTTTCTGTACAGTTGGGCTTCCTGCAGCGCAGATACATTTCTATCCCTGCCCCATTGTCAAGAGTCCAGTTCCCATCCAGGGTAGGGGGGTGGGGGTTGGATCTTAACACATCTCGCTGAGGGCTGTACAGCAGCCCCACACCAAAGCCCAGACGGACGCATACATGGGCGAGAAGAAATGCACCGCCTAGGTGGCTGGGGATGCAGCAGATGGGGGGTGTCGGGCTTCAGCTGGGGCCCGAGTGGAGAGCTGAGCCCCCTTACACCATGTCTGCCACCTCCGCCACCTTCTTCAGCATTGCCTGGCAGCCCTGTTGCCTTTGGTCCAGGCAGAAGAGAGCTCTGCAGTGATACTCCTAGCAATGAGACCAAGTGCAGAGCGTGGGAGCGGGGAGCGAGAGACAACCGCCGCAATGCGGAGACGGCTAAGGCAGTTCTCTGGGCTCTCAGGGTGGGGGCGGAGAAAGGCAAAACAGAACGGGTGGGTGACCTTTCCACAGCTGGACAACTGGTCAGCAGTGGCGCTCTTTAAGCCTATTTTCTTTTATGGGGTGGGGTGGACAGATCTGTTATTCCCGTAGATCTGGGACGATTCAGAATGAGGCAGAGGTCAGGGATCAGGCAAGAGCTGGGGATGTCAGAAATGGGTGACCTCCCTGACTCGAGTCATTAGGGTATTTCCAAATCACCATAGAGACCCTGAGGTATTTTGGACTGAGGGGTTGAGAGAGAGGGATGCTGATCCTTTTATTTTATCGCTGGGAACATAAAATAAATGCCTAAGAGCTAAATTTGGGTGTGAGAAAATGGGGCTTTCCTTCTTGCTGATGCATAATTTGCTGTGTGATCTGTGTGAATTATGTCATGTGCCTGGGCCATCTCTGATTGGGGCACTAGCTGCTCTGCTGCCTTTGCAGGGCTGGCACAGGGATCAAAGTATGTCACAAGTAGAGATTTTTTATAACATCACCAAGATGGCAAAGTCCTCATCCTGTTCTTTGTGGAGACCTGTGGTGTGACAAATGGTGAGGGGTGCTGAGGTCAGAAACATTTCACATCTCTCCCAACTTGGAATTCACCTTGCCCCTCTCCAGGCACGGTGAGGGAGGTCTTATATAGGTAGTGAAGCACACAGAGCCACAGTGAGTTCTCCAAGGTCACACAGTGGGATGGGCAGCAACAAGAACCTTGGTGGCCGGGTTGTACCTACTTTATATAGTTTGGTTATTTGTCCTCTCCAAACCTCATGTTGAAATTTGATCCCTAGTTTTAGAAGTGCAGCCTAGTTTGAGGTGTCTGGGTAATGGAAGCAGATCTTTCATGAATGGTTTTGCTGTCCTTGCAGTAATAAGTTCTTGCTCTGTTAGTTACAACAAGATCTGATTGTTTAGAAGAGCCTGGTACCTCCTTTCTCTCTCTTGTACCCTCGCTTGCCATGGATACACCTGGTCCCCCTTCTAATCTTCTGTCAAGATTGGAAGCTTCCTGAGGTCCTCACCAGAAGCAGATGCTGGCTCCATGCTTCTTGTATAGTCTGCAGAACTGTGAGCCAAGTAAATCTCTTCTCTTTATAAGTTACCTAGCCTCAGGTATTTCTTTATAGCACTGCACATATATTAAGACTCAACTAGTCGGTATTGCCTTACAAAACTCTTGGACAATTGTGAGATTTTCTATGCTGGGGCAAAAGTTTTCTTGCTACCCCTGGCACGATCACCTTTTACCCCTGGACACCTAAACATTGGTTACATTTACTGTCTGAGCATGTGAATGATTCTCTGTGATACTTGATGGGCATCCCTAATCAATAAATGTGATTGACCGCAAAATGGGCAGTAGACTCAGAGAAGAATGGAGTTTTTGGCCCAATACCTTCGTTCTATCACGATACCAGCTTCTGTTTACTCATCACTTACTATGCACCTATGCTGTTTGAGTCCTTTACATGGATCATCTCATGTAATTCTGTAAGGTAGGGACCTTGTATTACTTTTGTAAATGATGATATCGAGTCATAAAGAGGTAAAGTAAGGACCAGGATCATACAGCTAGGAGTGGAAGAGCCAGAATTTGAGCCCAGGTAGGGGAAGCTATTGGCCAAGGATACTTTGCAAGTGGCAAGCTGGGCCTGGAAGCACAGTATTTCAGAGCTGGAAAAATGTGTATGTTTCTCAGCATTAATCTCTTTCTTGCACAGATGAAGATGTTGTGGCATAGATAGCTTGAAGCCTGCCCAGAAGTTCCCTAGTGATTCCCTGGCAGAATTGGTATGCAAATGCATGTCTTCTAATTACCCACTTCTGTTACTTAGGCTTCTTAAGTCCAGGTAAGATTCAGTGACTTTATTATTCATTCACCTCTTTAAGAAACTAAAGAAAGAAAGAGAGCTGGCACATTCTCTCTTCTGAGGACCCAAATGAGACAGCTTTTGAAACTGGCTTTTAAAAACAGGTGAGTCTTTGGGCTAATACCAATAATCAGGTGGGAAGAAACTCACAATCAACTTTATAGACACAGAAACATGCCTAGCCAAAACAACAGATGCATGGGAAAACAACAATTTAAGTAGAAAAAGCTGTTTTACTTACTTTTCCATCCTATGATGGAATGTTCCAGGGTAAACATGGGATAGGAAGATGTGAAGGCATGAATGCAGTTGGTCTTGATTTCTATGGTTTCTCTTACTGTGAACATTTCTCCATTCTGAGTGGTTTGCCATTGTTTAAAGTTTTGAATTTTAGCTGGTGTGGTTGAGTGAACTTGTAGTACCAGCTGTCTGGAAGGCTGAGGCAGGAGGACTGTTTGAGCCTGGTAGTTTGAGGCTGTAGTGTGCCATGTATAGCTATTGAACTCCAGCCTGGGCAACATAGTGAGACCCTGTCACTTAAATTTGTTTTTGAATTTTTGTACATTACATGGTTGATATTTATACCTATGGCCATCTGTTGTTAATACAAAATATGTTTACTGTTTTCTGTTTACTGTTTTTACTGTTTACTGTTGTGAGAGACTTATGGGATTTTCCAAGTTAATTTTGATCAGACATTGTTTTCACCCTCTGCTCTAATTTTGGGAACAAATTCTATCTGTCAGCGTTCCTGAAAAGTTTCCCCTGCTGTACAAATGGCTCCTATGCCAGTTTTCTGCAGTGTCTGATACTCCACATGATGCACTTTTTTAAAGCAATGAAGATTCGTGGGAAGATAAACCTTAGTAAGTCAATAATACTTTAGCATGGACTGCTAAAGCCTGAGGGGATATGTTATGGTACAGATATATTTTGATTATGGGAGATAAATGAAGAAAGGAATGAGGAATATGGAAGACTAGATTAAGGCTAGCAAGCTAAAAGAGATGAGAGAAGGCAAAGCCAATATTTTTCATCTCATGGTTTTCTTCAGAGAAAGAGGAAAGTGTCATGTCTTCCTTACCCAAACATTTTTGTTTATTTGTTTTTCCTTCTGTCTCTAAAGTTAGCACCCACTATTTGGGTCTGGATTCTTTTTGCCATTCTTTCTGCTTTGAGACCTGAATTGCTCCCTGTTGTAGGCAGTGATTCTTAATTTCATTATCTGTTCCATTAAGTATATAATGAAAACTGTGCAGCCTCTTTTGGGAAGTATGTACATATTTCTGAAGTTTTACCCAGAAATTCAGGGGTCCTTTACCCTCAAAGTTAGAAGCCGCTATTCAGCCTAGTGAAATGTATAATGAATGTGGAGTTAGGCGGATTAGGTCCTAGCTCTGGTTTTTACCAATAGCTCACTGTATTATTTTGGGGGAAATGAGGGACATTCTATCATGAATTTTTTCATTGATAGAATCAGAGAGATGACCCAAGATGATGTGGGTTTCAAACTCTAATCTTCAGAAAAAGCCTTGAAGAAAGAATTGGGGATGGGGGAACAGATGAACAGCTCTGCTGGTGGGACTTCTCCCTATTTTTGAATCTGAGCAGTCTCTAGGCCCTGGATATTCTGTTTAGTTACCACTGGAAATCTCAAGCGTTCAGTGTTATCTGGCCAGTCCTCTTAGCTCTTCATGGAGTGTGAGGGAGTGGTGAGCCTTCCCTTTGGGTTAAGTGACTCTCAGAGTCTCTGGACATGCTTGAATATTCATGTGCTGTCTTTTGCCTTCCTGCATTGTTCAGTCTTTCCAGCTGGCCTGTCTCCTGGGTCTGAGCCTCTAACTCCTTTAGGAGAAGGTCAGGCTCTATTCCTGCTGTGTGGGACAGGTCAGTTTTGTTTGACATTTTGAGAAGAATAGTGTCCAGGTTGAAGAGGCAGGGGGCAGGGAGAGACAGGGGAGGGGACTGTAGTTCAAATGTGGCCCTTTTGAGAGATGAAAGGAAGATTTATGATGACATTTGTCAACTAGAAGATGGATGGAAATGCCCAGACTGTGAACTCTGTGTTTGATGTAGAAGGTTATGGTAATAAATAGTGTTCCTGGAGATGTTGCTGTTGGTGGTGGGGATCATCTCTCCTAATAGAGATAGTCCCCAAGACCCCTCCTCTCTCTCTCTCCTTTAATAGGCATCCTTTGTTCCTTTGCTCATTCTGTCAATCTGTTTCAGGTATAGCTAACTACTGATTGATTATCCTTGTTCATGAAGGGGAGTGTCATGATGCTGAGAAGAAACATTTCATGTCAATGTCTTGGACAGATGAAACAATGGAACATGGAAAAACAGTTTATTTTGGCTTCAGAATTTTCATGCTTTGAGCTATTTGGAACAGCTTATATTCAAATGATTTCCTCTTATTTTAAATACTCTTGATTTCTCCTCATTTAGCACTACCTAACCTGGAGCTAGAGCACATTGAAGAGCCTGAAAATTCTCCCAAAGAATGTCCCAAAGACTGCTAGTGAGCTATTCCCACTGGGGAAAGTCTATGCAAACAAAACTGTATACTCTAATATTTTTGGTAAATACTGTATATACATCATGGCTTTATTACATGTGAAAATGTTTTAAAAGTCCTGCAGTAAAAAATCTGGTTAAAAATTTCCCATTCTTTTTTGATTGCAAATGCTTTTTTTTTTTTTTTTTTTTTTACATCTTGCTAACTAACTCCCTGCAGGCTTAGCACTATTCAGAACTTACTTAGGGATGCCTTCATGTGTACAAGGGGAATTGGAAATGACTAGTGTCCAAGCCAACCCTGTTGTGGAGTGGGGATTAGATATTTGTTAGTTCACCACTGGTGCAGATTTGATGTGTGACTTTTACAAATGTTCTATATCTTGTATTTTTTTTTTTTTTTTTTAAATAATTCTGCTATGTATAGGGTTTATCCTGTTTAAAACGGGCTGGAGGGTTATAAATGGATTTGCTGTGGTAACACTTTCATTTAAAACCTCTTCACTGAAGTATAATCAACATACAATAAACTGCACATATTTTGAGTGTACATTTTGGCACATGTTGGCATAAACATCATCTGTAAAACATTCTTTTTGTTTTTTATTAAATTATAGCTGTGTACATTAATGCGATCATGGGACACCATACACTGGTTTTATATATCATTTGACGTATTTTCATCACACTGGTTAACATAGCTTTCCTGGCATTTTCTTAGTTATTGTGTTAAGACAATTATATTCTACATTTAGTAAGTTTCACATGTACCCTTGTAAGATGCACTCTAGGTGTAATACCACCTATCACCCTCCTTCCACCCATCCTCTCTCCTCCCTCCCATCCCTCTCTCCCTGTAAAACATTCTTATGAACACAATAACAAGCATATCTATTACCCTCAAAGTTTCCTTACGTCCCTTATGTCCCTTTTTAATCTCTTCCTTCTGCCCTGCCCATTCTTGTGCTGTCTCTCCCTTTCCTCATCCACAGGCAACCATTGATCTGCTTCCTGGCAATGGATTCATTGGCATTTTCTGGAATTTTGCATATATAGAATTATAAAGTGCAGTATGTAACTTTTCCTTTTGGATTGACTTCTTTCAGCATTATTTTGTGATTCATCTATGTTGGTATGTACATAACGTTAATATAAATATAATTCATTCTGATTGCTGAGTAGTATCCCATAACATGGAATTTGTTTATTTATTCCCTTGTTGGACCTTCTAGCTTTTAGCTATCATATATAAAGCTGCTGTGAATATTTGTTTTACTCCAAGTCTTCAGATGGACATATGCTTTTACTCCTGGGACTCATTTTACTTGATGATATGCTACTCTTTTTTATATATTCTTGGCTTGAGTGGCTAAAATTGTGCTCAGAATTTTTGCATCAGTGTTCATATTGGTAGTTTTCTTTTCCATTATGTCTTTGTCTAGTTTTGGTATTACAGTAATACTGGCTTCACAAAACAAAATGGGAAGTATTCTTTCCTATTCAGTTTTCTGAGTTTGTAGAGAATTGGTACAGTTTCTTAACTGTTTGGTAACATTTACCATTGAAGACATCCATGCCTAGAGTTTTCTTGGTGGGAAGATTTTTTTTTTTTTATTGTTGGGGATTCATTGAGGGTACAAGAAACTAGGTTATACTGATTGCATTTGTTAGGTAAAGTCCCTCTTACAATCGTGTCTTGCCCCCCAAAGGTGTGACACACCAAGACCCCACCCCCACTTTTCTCTCTCTGTTCTTCCTTTCCCCCACCTATCCCTCCTTCTTTCTCTCTCTGCTCTCCCCTTTTCCCACCATATCATTAATTGACATTAATTGTCCTTATATCAAAAGTGACTACATAGGATTCATGCTTCTCCATTCTTCTGATGCTTTACTAAGAATAATGTGTTCCACGTCCATACAGGTTAATACAAAGGCTGTAAAGTCTCCCATTTTTTAAATGGTTGAATAGTATTCTATGGTGTACATATACCACAGATTTTGAATCCATTCCTGGGCATTTAGGCTGTTTCCACATTTTGGCGATTGTAAATTGAGCTGCAATAAACAGTCTAGTGCAAGTGTCCTTATGATAAAAGGGTATTTTTCTTTCTGGGTAGATGCCCAATAATGGGATTGCAGGATCAAATAGGAGGTCTATCTTGAGTTCTTTGAGGATTCTCCATACTTCCTTCCAAAAAGGTTGTACTAGTTTGCAGTCCCACCAGCAGTGTAAAAGTGTTCCCGTCTCTCCACATCCACACCAGCATCTGCAGTTTTGAGATTTTGTGAATTGGGCCATTTTTGCTGGGTTTAGATGGTATCTCAGGGTGGTTTTAATTTGTATTTCTCTAATAATTAGGGATGATGAGCATTTTTTCGTATGTTTGTTAGCTATACATCTGTCTTCTTTAGGGAAGGTTCTATTCATGTCTGTTGCCCATTGATATATGGGATTGTTGGCTTTGTTCATGTGGATTAATTTGAGTTCTCTATAGATCCTAGTTATCAAGCTTTTGTCTGAATCAAAATACGCAAATATCCTTTTCCATTGTGTAGGTTGTCTATTTGCTTTGGTTGTTGTCTCCTTAGCTGTACAGAAGCTTTTCAGTTTAATTAAGTCCCATTTGTTTATTTTTGTTGTTGCAATTGCCACGGCAATCTGCTTCATGAAGTCTTTCCCCAGGCTGATATCTTCCAGTGTTTTTTCTATGCTTTCTTTGGAGATTTTTTATTGTTTCATGCCTTAAATTTAAGTTCTTTATCCATCTTGAATCAATTTTTGTGAGTGGAGAAAGGTCTGGGTCCAGTTTCAGTCTTTTACATGTGGATATCCAGTTCTCCCAGCACCATTTATTGAATAGGGATTCTTTTACCCCAGGGTATGTTTTTGTTTGAAGATTAGATGGTTGTAAGATGTTAGTTTTATTTTCTGGTTTTCTATTCCATTCCAAATGTCTATGTCTCTATTTATGTGCCAGCACCATGCTGTCTTGACTACTTTGGCTTTGTAGTACAGCCTAAAATCTGGTATGGTGATGCCCCCAGCTTTGTTTTTATTACTAAGAACTGCCTTAGCTATACAGGATTTTTTCTGTTTCCATACAAAATGCAGAATCATTTTTTCCAAGACTTGAAAATATGATGTTGGTATTTTAATAGGGATGGCATTGAATCTGTAGATTGTTTTGGAAAGTATAGACATTTTAACAATGTTGATTCTTCCCAGCCATGAGTATGGTATGTTCTTCCATTTGTTAATATCCTCTGCTATTTCCTTTCTTAGGATTTCATAATTTTCTTTATAGAGTTCTTTCACCTCTTTTGTTAGGTATATTCCTAGGTATTTCATTTTCTTTGAAGCTATGGTGAAGGGAATTGTGTCCTTAATTAGCCTCTCATCTTGATTGTTTTTGCTGTATACAAAGGCTACTGACTTGTGGACATTGATTTTATATCCTGAGACATTATTGTATTTTTTGATGGCTTCTAGCAGTCTTATAGCTGAATCTTTGGGGTTCTTTAAGTATAAGATCATATCACCAGCAAAGAGGGAGAGTTTGACCTCCTCTGCTCCCATTTGGATTCCCTTTATTTCCTTGTCTTGCCTAATTGTATTGGCTAGAACTTCCAGCACTATGTTGAATATGAATGGTAACAGAGGACAACCTTGTCTGGTCCAATTCTAAAAGGAAAAGCTTTTTTATTTTACTGAAAGTTTTACTTCATTCAGTAAAATATTAACTGTGGGTTTGTCATAGATAGCTTTGATCAGTTTAAGAAATGTGCTACTATGCCTATACTGTTCAGTGTTCTAATTAGAAAAGGATGCTGGATTTTATCCAATGTTTTTCTGCATCTATTGAGAGAATCATATGGTCCTTGTTTTTGCTTCTGTTAATACAGTGGATAATGTTTATGGACTTGCGTATGTTAAACCAGCCTTGTATCCCTGGGATGAAATCTGCTTAATCATAATGTATGACTTTTTTGATGATAAGCTGTAATCTATTGTCTAGGATTTTCTTGAGAATTTTTGTAGCTATATCCTTAGTGAAATTAGTCTGAAATTCTCCTTTTTAGTTGGGTTTTTTCCCGGTTTTGGTATCAGGGTGATGTTTGCTTCCTAGAATGTGTTGAGGAAGATTACATCCTTGTCAATTTTTGGAATAATTTTTGCAATATGGGAATAAGCTCTTCCTTGAAGGTTTGGTAGAATTCTGGTGTGAAGCCATCCAGACCAGGGCATTTTTTTTTTTGTTGGAAGTTTTTTTATTGTTTCTTTAATCTCAGTGCTTGAAATTGGTCT